>JASAOA010001729.1:0-56378 GCA_030849815.1 Vickermania spadyakhi
CTTCACAGATTCGTCTCAGTCTTTCACACATTTTGCCTTCAGTAAGTATAAAACACATCACCAAGCAGAAAGAGTTTCGAGTTCCAATTTGCTCGTCCGTCGTGTCTCCGGCTGATCCTTCAAGAATTTACTCTAGTAGATCCAATTGAACATTTGTCAAGTAAGATACTTTTTGAGAATTAGCTAGCTATGAGCCCTTTAATACAGCTCGTGTGGTACAATTCTTTTGGCAACCCTCCGAAAAAGGTCAAGTTTTCGTTTCCCTGATGCAAGAGTTGCAAGAGTAAGAAAATCTTCATTGATCTCACTCTGGTCGAAGTCGAAAAGATTCTCCCTTCGTTTTTGTTTTGTTTTAGCGCTAATTGCTCCGTCTCCTTTTGAGCTATTTTTTCTCTGGATTTCTCTAGAAATCGCTCAATTGTTTCCTCCGCGTGCCATGTCCTCACAGCAAAAGCACACGACACGGGTGTGCTCATACACTTGTTTGTGAGACTCTACACTCATTCCAGAGCAATCTTCGAGCTGCTTGCCTTCTTCTGTCAAAAAATGAGGTGCACACGTGCCAACCGCACATTCTTCTCGAGTTGCGGTCCTTTTCACAAAACTGATCCATCAACGAAACAGAAGAAAATAGGAGGAGAGAAAGAAAAAAATTCGAAAAACCAGTAAGACAAAGAAATAGCAGTAAAAGAGTAGAGTTGAGATTAGTTTCTCCACTGCCCTTCAGCACTACTGAGGTGTAAATTTTGTGCACAGAATTATTGGAACTGTTAATATTAAATCGCTTAGCTTATACGTGTTACACAAGAATAGAATATACTAGTTTTCTGCGATATGCACGACAAATTTGCCAAAAAAATTATTTGCCAGCTCTGCTCGCAGAGACTCAGAGTGATTAAGTACGCTCAATATGGCGGCCTTCACAGCTGGATTCGATTGCATGAGCTTCTGCACTGCAATTGATCCACACTGCTGCGTGCAGATTGACTGAAGATTGGCAGTCAGCTTCTCCATAACGGTGTCGACACCTCGTTGATCCAGAAAAGCAACAAGGGAGCACAGGATGTGTTGGGTTCCTTTCTCTAAACACAACGGAATAAACTGTCGCACTAGCTCGTTCCGCAGCTCACTGCTGGCAGGAATAACCTTTTCCACCAAAAAACGACCGTTGACGTGAACTGCAAGAGTCTTAGAGTGGCTTTTCAAGGAGTTCGAAATAATAGTATGAGTGGAAGCGTCGACACTTTCCAGAAGACTGAAAACAACATGCGATGCAAAATTATCTTTGCACATCGATAGGAAAAAATTCTGATCTTTGACTACCTTCCTGGCAAACGCAGAAGATGGACCTGTACCAATTTCTTTAAAGTATTTCTGAGCCACCAGGTTGCCCACAGAGTGAAATAGTAGGTCGTCCAAATTTTGTTCAATTGCACTTTTTAGAAGAGTAGCAGTCTTAGAACCACTGTTTTTAACAATTGGCATTAAAGCTCGAACAGCTAGACTTCCAGTTTGACAGAATAGAAGATCATTGACATTACTTCGGTTCACAATTGATGATGCCGTAACCTCCTGCAGCTGAGGAGAAAGATGGAGTGCGGTTTCGGCCAAGGTGCAAACGACATGAACTCCCACTCTACTAGAGATTAAGTTTGAAACATTAGGAGTTAACAGCCGAAGAAGAGTCTGAAACGATTCGGACGCTTTTGAACCGTGCAGAGTAGTGAGTGTAATAACTTTCTGCACAACAAAGTTCGCCCGTTTGTCCATTGACAGTTGTCCAAGATCCCCACCAATGCGCTCCAGGACAGTGGCGAGAAGAGAGGCAACTTGAGGTTCTGCCATTCCGTCGTTTTCGAAAGTGAAAAGATCACGAAGGAAAGATGATCCTCGCTTTGAGTTCATCATGGAGTTTATATCGACATGCTGGAAGAAGGCGGCACGGGTGTTCTTGTCAATCAACTCTCGCATTACACGACTAGCCACAGGATCTTCGATAAGAGCAAAAATGCGTTCGTCCAATAAAGTTGAGCCTGAATGTTGAATCTCATTCAGAAGAAGAATTTCACGAAGCCACTCGCTCGTTTCGTCGTGCAAGTGTCTGAGGAGGTTCACTATTGTAGTGGAGGTGTGATTATTTCGCAAAAGGCTCATCAGATCTTCTTCGGACTTTACCTGATGCTGAAACACTGCGAGAACTCGTGTTTTTGTAGTATCAGACCCATGAAACGACAATGCACTCATCAGCCGACATGCGACGTGATTTTTAGATAGATTCACGTTTTCCTCGAATTCCTCTATCAGTGCGTCCTCCAATGCGTTAAACCTCATGCTCCCCACTTCCTTGAGCGCAGTCAGGAGCGTGTAGAAGGTACGTTGCCCATTCTGGTTCTTCATGGCGTCCACGAAAAGAGTCTCCACATCGTCATCGCTTCCAGAGTGAACTTCTTCCTCTGTTTCAGTTGCAGCCACTTTCTGCAACTGAATAATACTGTCTGCGATGCGATCCAGTTCCGATACATTTTCATCCTGACGCCCTCTTTTCCGAGATGAACCGCTAGCTTCATCTCTAGACGAACTGGAAAAACTGCGTATTAAAGTACATAAATCACGACTGGCAAACGGTATGCGGCACGACTGCCCAATTTGTGACAATAAGAGCTGCGCGTCCTCTTTGGAAGGAGGTTCTTTCTGAACAACCACCTTCTTTATTTTGCGTTCCCCCGTTTCAACTGCCAGCCGTTTGCTTCGTTCGGTCACAGATCGTTGTGTCCTTTGCTTGTTCTTTTCGCGCGTTTCGGCTTTTCTCGCTTTATTAACAAATGCGACGCGCCCCATCGCTGTTGGAGAATATCAAAATCCCTAACCCTGACCCTAATATAAAAAGAAACATAATAATCATAAAATAAGAAGAAACAGTATCAAAATTTTACAAGAATTCTCAAAAACAGCTTTGAGTTTCTGCACGTCCAGATCCAACCACTTTTTTTCTCACTTGCTACACAACCAAGTCCAATACATGCCCCAGCCACAGTACCACTGAAAAAATACTGTCGTTGTAAAATGAATCTACGCTCTCCATGATAGCTACTGGTAGACCATGAGGGTGTCGGTCGACCACTACCGATGACACCATTTCAGAAAAGGAACGAAAAATGGTTTCTTCCGCAATAGACGGTGGTGAAAATAAAAAGGATACAGAGAATTTCATTCCGAGAGTGTTCAAAAGAAAAACGGCCCATCCATACCACGCTTCTTTCGTGGGAAGCGGTTGCCGCCCTTGCACTAGAAGTAATAATGGCAAGCCTACATTTTCTATTACTTTTACCCACAATGAAATGACTTCAAGAATTTTCTTTGCTGCAGCAACAGGAAAAGCAAATTCGGGGTTATCTATTAACCACATATGACGGGTGATCAGAGCTTCAATTGGTAATACCGAACAATTCTCGTTGTCACTTCCATTCCACGTCATTTCATGACATCTGGGGTCAGAAGTTCGTGTTTCTACTGGAGGAAATGAAGCTAGTTGTAATAAATACTGGACTTCGCTTCTTTCCATCGTCGGTATCTTGCAGCACAAAGAAGTGTGAGAGCTACTGGAAGCAGATCCAGAAAGACCTTCCTGTCTCACTATCGGTTCTCTGGATTCATTGTAAACACCCCATTCTCGCTCCAATACACGCATCAGCACAATTATGCCTTCAAGCGTAAGTGCGTCGGCCAGCACGCTAGCGGAGAACAGCTCAGAAATACTCAGATACATTTTCAGTCGATTATACGCAAAAATTACTCCCCACTCCACAGGGTCATCTTCGCGACACCGTACATCTGCTACTATTCGGTTTCCAACTCTGAAGGCCTCACTTTGCTTTTGGAGACAGACGACCTCGTTTGACAAATCCAAAGCTTTTACGCTGCGGGGTAAAGCTTCCAGGCCATATGGAGCCAAACACTGAGCACTCTGCGAAATGAGTAGATTCTGTTTGTCACTGCAAGAAGAATGCTTCTGGCCCGCTTCACATTGAGCAAGAAAAACATTTTCAATAAGAAAACGGCGATAAAAAGAGCGTAAGACGTCCTCCAAGTTAATAGAACTGCTTTCCTTCAACAGAAAAGAAGTGTTGTCCACCACGCGAGCTTCAATCCAATTCAATTCCGACTCTCTGTTTTCGTCTAATGCCGAGTGCTGCATTAGCTGGAAAAGCGAGGGAATACCCTCCGTATAGGGCCCAATAACACGAAGTATTGACCTTCAGCGATAAGAACAACAAAAAAGGTGAGAAGGAAACCGCCTATGCGTTACACTTAAACAATATTATTTTTTATATGTTTTTTTTTTTTAAATGTATTTCAAAGAAAGGCCCGTGCACTGTGAGGGTGTTCTATTTTTGAAAAGCTTATTTCGCGTAGCAGTACAACGGTCTATAAAAACCAACCTTTTCCGCCTCTGATCGCTTTCACTGTTCCAAAGCGTGGCACTCCGTGCTCTGTCAGCGTCGAGAACTTCACCGTCACATAGAGTCCGGTAAGAGAGCGTTTCCCTTTTGGCGCCTCTCTCAGGTGGTGCAGCAACTCTTGCTGCTTCTCCATACTCAGCTTCGGGAGTGTGACGTTGAAAGTGCGACCATTCGCAGCTAAACATTGAAGACCGAAGAAGGAGACATTCTTCCCTTTGGATATTATATTATCTGTGGCGTCGGAACCTTTTATTCTTTCGCTTTTATCGAGAGTAGAAGCCGATATTTGAACCAGCTGTCTCGTTCGAGGGTTCGTCGAGGGCTCTTTAAACAATGGACGCAAGACAGGGAACTCGTCATCCTTAAACAGCAGCAGTTTTACAGCTGTCGGGGATCGTCGAGGCAAACGCTTTGCCCTCTTCACAGCCTTGTTTATTGTCTTCTCTAGCAGCCGCCAGTCGGTGGTAGAAAGCGGCTTCTTTCGGTGTGAAGCTCCGCGACCTGGTTTCTTTGGCGTGTGAATTCCAGAGGAGACGAGCTTCGCCACCGTACCCGCTTTTTTTTCTCGCATCGCATATACATTCAGCGGAGTTCGAATGACTGCTCCTTCGAATCCTCGTTGAACAAACTTTTGAAGAAAATGCTCTTGAGCGTCTTTTAAGGATCCACACAGGCTGTATGGAATTACCTTCACGTACGACCCTCCCCGATATGCAGCACTGAAGTCCCTGCCCTTACTATTTCTTCCAGACAAGGGCTGAATCATTGCGCTCCCACTCCAAGGACAGAAGGCCTGTACAAGAGTCACAGAGTCCTGCACGTGGCGAAGAAGAGACGCAAAGAATCCTAATGTGCGTAAACGAAGAGAGAAAGGGGTCACATTGGGAACAATACGTAGCGCACGAATATCGGGTATTTGATGCTCGTGGAGGCAGCGCTGCTGAATAAGAGACAATTCGAGTGCTATTGGATGCCTGTCCTTCGCCACTCCTTTTACTGTGGGATAAAGTTCAGTGGGAGAATACGAAGCCACATCAAACAAGCAGTAAAGTGGTAAGGACGGGACATGCTGCAGCACCTCCTCCGCCGTCGGGTTCTGCAGTTTTCCTCGTAACCGATGAACCAGAGAGGCCACCGCTAAGAAACCACCACTAGGGAACTGCGAAACGGGAAGGGTCAAGGCATCTTTTCCGGCTTTCGCACGTTTCTCCCTGTCTAAGCTCTTGTGCAAATAGAGCTCACCATCTAGCACAAGGTGTGGATCACCCGCGACCGCACGGAGGAGATGCAACTCCTGCTCTAACCATTGCATACCCCATATCGGTCGACCGTGACGGGAGTAGCACGTCTTCAGCTGCTGGTTATACGAAGGAATGTCCTTCTTACTTTGAACGCCATACGGAAAAGTCAAATGTGACGCTGTCGGGACCGGATGAACGTACGACACGACCCGAACACCGTCGTGCTTGGGAGAAATGAAGAAATGACCGCTTCGGAAGGCTTCGATGCCTTCGTCATGTATACAGTCCACTCCGCGCTGCAGTTGCCCATTTAAAAACTCCAGCGTCGTTAATGCCATCGGCTCGAAGGAAAGGGCGATTAAACGCCTGTAGTTACACTTTAACATGACTAAACATATGAAAAACAAACAAACAAACAAACAAAAAAGGAAAGCGAGAAACAGAAAATGAGCTACTTCTATTCTATGATGGGTAGCGCCTTCCACAGGAAGGATACAGCAAAAATTAACAATAAATTTCTTTTTTTCATTACAGTTCGGTTGCTTACAGAAGCCGAAGAATTAAAAGAAAGTATTTGTATGCGCAAAATAGGTGCATTTTTCAGGGGGGACTGGATTCCATAACATCGACGAAATACTAGCTAATACGTGTGTACTCTTTTTTTAAAAGTTATTTCTAACAGTTCTAACAACAAGAGATTGGACCGCTACATAATACACTAAAAATAATAATAATAAAAGAAACTTCTCATTCTTTTTTTTTGTGTGAGTTGTTGTTCCGCACTTTCACACTCCCGCACTAAATAATGCTATTATTTGACCCACTGTGATGCCCTGGCATGCTAATATGTCAGATGCAAAGAAATTAAAATTTGGAGGAAGTCCGCTGTGCTCCATTTAGTCTTTTTTTCGTTTCTGTGTATATGACGATTGCTGTCTTCACTTTCCGTCGATGAAATTAATTTTTAGTAATAAGTAAGCCCAATTACGATAACGCAATGAATAAGAAGTCTATTCGGTGTTTTCGTCACGGTGAATAGTGAAAATAAACACCCCTGAAGGAACAGCAGCAGTACGGAAGATAAATTCCTCCTTGGTTTGAATGACGTGTACGCGATGATCCCCGTCCACCAATATATTCTCGGAGGAGCGAATGAAGTTTGTCATGCTGGTTCCAATGATCTTCTTTCTGTTCAGCTTCATCGTTGATGCGGCGGAACTGGAGCACGTCAATACCTTACCGTTGTTGGACACGACGAGTACTGGAACCGGGTACAAGGACAACAACGCGGAGGACACCTTTTCAGCGTTGCTCTGGTGCTCCTCATGCGTGAGGTCAGTAATAAAAGCAAAGAACTCCTTTCCACGCGGTGTCTGCACATCATCGAGACGAACCCCCACAGGAAGAAAGGAGCCATCCTTCTTTCGTGCCATCACCCGACGCATTTGTCCAAGACGAAAGGTGTTGGTTTCCTTTCCGTCCCGCAAGTAGTCATCCATACTGCGTTTGTGGTCATCCTGGATCTCTTGCGACATCAGCATCTGCACATTCTTACCGATTATTTCACCAGGAGCATAGCCGAAGATCCGATTCGCCTCGTCATTCACATACACAATCATGTCATTGACGTCGTTCACCACAACACCAATGGGAGGTAGTGCTTCCAGCGACTTGCGAAGCAAACGCTTCTGCTGATCTGCTGGAGTGATGAAGCTGTGCAGAAGTAAGGCGTATGTGATTTCATCGCTCTGAGCCGAGATCTCTTTAATACCAAGCGAACAGTAAAGTGTTTCACCTGTTCTCGAACGGCCTTCCATGATGGTGCCACTGAGGTCGTTGCGATCCTGCGGCATATTCTTCTCCACAAAATCGATGAAGTGGCTAAGCGCTGGGAACACACGATCGATGTGAAGACCTGTTAGAGTCTGATCGGTCATGTAATTCAAGAAGCGAGAAGCGGAAGTCGTCGCATCCTTGATGGTGCCTTCCGCATCCACATGCAACACTGCCATCTGCTCCATCGTGGCGATGACCTCTGTGAGGGTGTACTCCTTCTTGAGTTCTGCGGCTTCCTCCAGACTAGAGGCAAACACGTACATGGAGGTCTTTCCGTGACTACGGTACACACCCACCAACAGCTCCACTGGAACGTCCTTTCCATCCTTTCGCCGAATCTTCGTGTAAACGGTAGAGCTCTTGTTCATATCTTCAGTGCCCTGGGCGTATTGATCACAACGGCGAGCCACATCTGGTGTGAGCAGAATCTTCACGGTGTTGCGCAGGAGTTCATCCTTGGTGAACTGCACAAGCTGCGAGAATGCATCGTTGACCAATTCAATCATACCCGCCGCCGACATCACCATGAACGGCACACCGAAGGACATCATCGCCACCTTACTAAGCTGGCCTGCTAAACTGTCTGCCAGTTCTGCCGTCGTGTCGCGAAGCAAGGAAACGAACAGACGCTCTCTGCTGGAGCCGCCTTCCGCCTCATACATGGTGATCTCGATGGAGAGCAGGTTGCCATCCTTTTTCTTTCCAATCACCCGAGGGAGAGAGAGGGGATTCTTTCGGAGAGCCGGATCGGCTTCGTGCATCTTTGCAATCCAGGAGCCGCAATTCCGAGCATCCACAAGAGTCGCGGCGGGCTTACCAAGAACTTCGGCTTCAGTGTACCCGAACATGTTCTCTGCCTGTTCAGTGAAGAGCACCACTTCCCCAGCAAGGTTACAGCAAACAATAGAGAGTGGACAGATCCCTGTCGCCGCTGCTCCTACGCCGTAATTGACCTGCTGCTTAATAAGCTCGGTGGTTTCTTCCATGAAGATAAAAAGAGATGCGTGATTGCGTTCCGTGTCAAAAGACTCCATAAGAGACACTCGGACAGGGAAGGTACTGCGATCCTTACGCATGCCGATGGCGTACGTGGTGAGAGAGACGAGAGACGGGTTGTTGTCGGACCGATTAGAACTCTTTTGGTCTCCCTTGGCCGCAACGTGGTACTGCTCGGTGAGAGATCGGGAGCCCCTTCCCGTGGGAGTGAGGATGCTCTGAAGGTGCTTTCCCACAATCTCTTCGAGGGAGTACTGAAACTGCTCCTGCGCTGCGGCGTTAGAGACATAGATGGTTCCGTCCTCGCTGACTAAGCCAGTTCCCATCTTCCAGCCGTAACGCACCACAATGGCGGGAATAGGCGATGTGTCGATGACGTCTCGCATGAGCTTGCGGTGATTCCGATCAGAGAAGGTGGCATTGATGTTCCGAATGTAAAGCAAAAAGCGAATCTTGTCGTCGTCGCGAAGGGGACGGACCATCAATTCTAAGTGCACCTTCGTACGGTCGTGCCGCGCCAGTTGGAACTCGACGTGTTCCGAGAAAATATCACCCGTGATGCCTGCCGCTGCGTACGCATTAATTTGTTGCATTAACCTCATGCCCACCTCATTATTGATCAGTGCAGAAATGTTTTTGCCTACAGCATCCACTTTTGAGTTGAAGGCCAACTCCCGAACGAATACGTCATTCACAGATGTTACAACACCAGTTTCATCGATCTGTGCTGTGCCATATTCAAACTTATACATCAGCTCCTCCTCAATTACTGTACTTTTCTGAAGCAAACCTTCCTGTGTAAGATCATCCAGCGTAAGCATAATGTAATCGCTGGAGCCTGTACTTTCCGTGTG
The DNA here is from genome assembly GCA_030849815.1 of Vickermania spadyakhi. NCBI lineage: Eukaryota > Euglenozoa > Kinetoplastea > Trypanosomatida > Trypanosomatidae > Vickermania > Vickermania spadyakhi. The sequence goes on from JASAOA010001729.1 coordinate 9,388, forward strand.
CTGCTTAGACTTTTGGTGCGTGTCATCCATCTTCTTTGCGGTCATGTTAGCAATAAACGGAACACCGTTTCGCTTTACACAATTAATTTGTTGAGGGTGGCCAAAGTCCGGTGCACTGGTGTCCAGGAGAGAGTTGACGATGTGTTCACGCTCCTTGAAGTCGTCGCCATTAATCAGTGCCATGAGGTTGCTACCGACCGCCGCTTCAGGGGTGTGGAAGGCAAAAACTCTCGCCGCTCCATCAGAGAAGAACTTTACTACACCTCTGCGGTTGGTGACAATAATACTTCGTGGGAACATACTAATAAACGCTTGCTCCAACTTACATTCATCTTGAATCTTAGATTTGACGGAGACATCCTTCACGGAGGCCACATAGATGGGGTCCACAACACCCTTCTTTAACTCCATTACATGAATGCGAACAGGAATTTCCACATTGCTTGACGTTAAGCCCACCACGTCACGTACAGAATCGACTTGACCTGAGCGATTCCGGGCGGCGCGCTGAATATACGAATCGTGATGATGTGCATAGCGCTCCGGCATCAACATAGAAATATTCTTGCCAATGATGTTAAGTGGACTGTACTCAAACAGTTTAGCAGCAGCTGGGTTAAACGATAAAACAATGCCCGCCTTGTCCATCGAGATAATGGGTGTAGGGCAGTGCTTGGTAATGGCATCATTGATCTCATTAGCACGCTGCATTTGGTACTGCTCCGACATATCCCTAACATAACCAACGAAAAGTTTCACGGAACCGGAATTGGAAAGAACATCATCTACCTCCAGCTCAATAATGTGAAGCTCTACGGCGAATAAACGGCCGTCCGCCCGCTTGGCGTACTCCTGCCTTGGCTTATTGAGAACCGTCTTCACTCCTGTGTGTGCGTATCGTCGAAGGTACTCATCGTGCTTGGCGGCAATGCTATCAGGCATCAACAACTTCACATTCTGTCCCACAATTTCATTCATACGGTAGCCGAAGAGCTTCTCTGCAGCACGGTTGATACCCTTCACATCACCCTTTCCATTAATCACAATAATTGATACAGGAGACATATCGAAAGCTGCCTGACTCATAATATTGCGATGAGAAATCTCCATTTCTTTGGATAAGTCCTTAAAGTAGCAAATAACCACGTCATCTCCTTGCTCGGTCGTCATTTCCTTCATTCGCGCTTCCACCACAAACCGTTCGCCGTTGCTTCGTTTCGACACCAGCGCACGTGTGACTCCAAGAAAGAAGCGAAGATCGCTATCAGGGGATGCGGTGAAGGTAAACCGGGAGGCGTCGCTTTCATGGAGGAGATCATTGACACGAAGACGAAGCGCTTGATCCCCAGTGTAGCCCCAACTGCGTTCGGCAGCCGGAGAGAAGGCGATAATTCTTCCAGAGGTGTCGAACATCACCACTGGGACAGGGGAACAATGAATGGCGGTTCGACTGGCGGCACTGATTTGCTTGGCTCGGAAATGGTCGGACATGTTCATCAGCGTGCCTACCACGTATGTCACAACTTTGTCCTCGTTCACAATAGACGTGAGGGACATGGTGAGCGGAATATCCATGTCATGCTTTCCATGACCGATTACTTGAATCGATGCCGTACAAATTTCATCACTGGAGCTGCACTTTTCGATGAATTGCGACAAGGTATGGTTTCCATTTTCTTCCTTGTTATTTAGCAGTATGCTGACATGCTCTCCAATCAGGTCTCGGCACTCTACGCCGAAGAGCTCCTCGCTAGCAATGTTGGTAACTCGGATAATACCAGTGGGATCCATGGCAAGGATCGGATGCTGACTGGCCTCGGCAAGGCTGTTGTGAATCCGGCGGGTCAATTCGATCTGGCATTCCACTTCCACATACCGAATCCGTAAAACGTAAAGGGTTTCAGGATTTTGCTCTGTGGGCGGCACCTCCCGAATGAAGAGTTCCATAGGAAAGACGGTTCCATCAGAGCGCATGGCGGCACTTCGAATGGTCTTTCCTACTACTACCTTCAGTCTCGTATTTCCCATCTGTTGGCGGTATTCGATCATATCCTTGGCTCTTTCAGGGGAGAGCAATCGATCGAACAGAGCTCCCACCATTTCCTCCTTGGAGTACATAAAACGGCGAAGCGCCTCATCTGTGGCATCAATAATACGGTCGTCTTCCCGAACGACAATCATACAAGAGGTTTCCACCGATGAGCACGCGTCGGTGAGCAGTTGAATATCTGGATTGACACTTCCGTTCTCAAAGAAGTCGTGGAGCATAGGAACGTCACGGCGAATGTTCGCGGGAATCATGCGAATCAGCAAACGTGTGCCTTCTTCTTCTTGTACAAGGTGACGGAGAAGTGGTATGATAACCACAAAGAGTACAACTACAATCGTTACAATACATACGGCGATGAACGAAATGTTGACATAGACCAGCGTATCTGCCTGAACGTTCTCAGAAGCATAAAAACCTTTAAATATGGCCAACATTCGGTTCACCAAGACATCTGTCGTGGAGGTGATAGGAATGCGAAGGCTCTCTCTTTCGGTGGCACCAAAAGTTCCCGCCATATTTGCGAAAGATAACATGTACTGGAAGTAGACATTTTCGGCACCATAAAAAAAGAGCCGCTCAATCATCGTGGGATCTACGCCAGTCAACACGTCATCTTGAAAATCTAACACTGAGTAACCCTTGATGACTTGAAATTCCTGGCAATTGATAGCGTACTCCAGGTATTGATATACAGGGCTACCAAACAGCTGTATATCCGCTGTGACGTTTTCATGAAGAATTCCTGGGTACTTCTCGCCATCCCCCAGATACAATTTCTCCAGATAGGATGTAGCGTAACCGAGAGTTTTTATGAACGGAACTGTCATGGGAGACTTTGGTGCATTATATCCCTGAAGGTACCACATATTTTGAGCTGAAACGATAAGTTGCAACAATACCAATATTCTAGTGTGTACAATCTTGTAACTCGTGGAGTTATCTCGATCCACCTTCGTCAGGCTCATAAATATAATCAAAACAGCGACCAACAGCGCCACTAGCACCGCTATTGAGAAAAACAACTTCAACACTACACTGGTGCGGGTGCGAATCTTCTTCACGATCTGATGTTTCGAAACTGACCGGTGCTGCCGATTCATGGACTGGGTCATGAACACATTGTACCCCATATTTACCAATAAAAGTACTGTGATACCCAAAAAGACGGCCCCGAGGGCCATCCCAGAGAGAACAATTTGTGCAAGCGTATTTTGTAACTCATCCCATCCACTATGCAGCTCTTCTTGTAATAGCGTCAGCACATTCTCTACGTTATTGAAGTCTGCAGAAGTAACGAAATCATAGCGTGAACCTGAAACAGCAGAGAATGCCTTATCCGTCCGCATCGTGGCATCGGAACCAGTGCCCATATCTCCTTCAGTGCTGGTGTACTGGTTAGGATTGGTAGAAACGGAGTACAGAGCCAGCTGATAGTCTGGCTCTAGAGCAATATTGTAGCTAAACCCGTTCAAATAGGGTGAAGAAGGTAAATCATAAATGGAAAGCGCTAGCTGTACTGCGATGCTGGAATAGTACATGACGCGCTCGATACTTTCATACGCATCGGTTACATTTAAGGAAGTGTAATAAGCCTGTTTACCGGAGTGGTGATTTGCAGTGGCGTAAAGTAAATCTGAGAGTTGACTTTCGACGTGACTAGAGAACAGGTTATTCCACAGCAGTTCCGCACTTTCATATCCGAAAATGACAATTCGGAGTGCATAGCTCTGAGACGCGTAAATGTTTCCATTGGTTAGGTTCGCTGCAACAGCAAACACTCCTGTGAGCGTATTATAGTCGTACGAATCCTGTATTTTCTTCCTCGATACAGCAACTGCCACAATGACCCCTAGTCCTAAAATACCTGCGAGCCCGATAGCACTTACAAGAATCTTACTTCGCTGTCTCACCACACTTTCTCGTAGGATCACGAGAAGAATCAACAAGGACAAAATGGTGGAACATAACGAGATGCACCAAAGGATAAGCTGAAGCGAATGCGTCTCACTGTCTTCCTGGGATTTGGAGGCCATATAGTCGTTGACGTATTTCAGCATTAAAAAGCGGTGATCTTGATAGTAGTCGTCAAACACCAAGTTCCATGAAAGTTTCAGTCGGTCGTCGTTTGAAAGAGTTAAATCTTGTGTGTTCGTGGTAGGCTGAGGAAGCGCAATCTGAGGATTATAAGGAGCAAAGAGAGTTTGCAGTTCGGTAGCGATGGCAGTGAAATCGTACTCTTGCGACATGGCATTGATGCGTGTGAAGACGTATTCGTGGTCTGACGGAGGATTATAATAAGTAGTTGCCATCCATATTGCCACCTGCTGCCGCGTTGTCGCACTGTCGATGACTTGAGTAATGTGAATAACGGCTTGCAGCGTCTTCACATCACTGAAAGTGTACAAACCCGTGGAGAATAATTCTTGGATATCTGTGCTGAGAACGAAGTTGTAGTACCGTTCAGGATGAACTACTGCACCCGTTAAAACATACTGCTGAGAAAAACGTGTGAGCTGCACAAAGTAGTTGTAATAGCCTTGCATGAGGCTGTAGAACGTGGATGTATCCTTATATGCGTCCAAGGCCTTCTTCGTCGTTTTGTGCAAGGCGTAGACTGTCCCGAAGCTGAGAGCCGCCAAGATCACCAAAAAAACAGATAGACAAAGGATGACAATAGGATTCAGGAAGAAATTTCCCACGTTCGTTGTGAAGGTGGAGATGCACTCTTTATCCTTCTCTTCATTGTCCTTGTTCGCCTGCATCAGTTCAAAATCGTCTTCCTCGTCATCCACCTCCAAAACATAGACGGACTCATTGTTTAGCGAGTTTCCTGTCCTTGCAAATACGTTCTCTGACGCGTTCAGGAAGGATACCTCATGGTCCTCCAGCACCATTGGGGCTATTCCGTCTTCTTCATTGGTAAGTACCAAGGGGGCAGCACCAAGGGGGTCCGCCTGCGCTTCTTTCGGCCCTACCACATCGGCCTGAAGGGGAGAGGGATGAAATGAGGAACCGGCTTGAGGCGGCGACTGGGCTGCTTCCCGACTTGGATGGGTGGCAGGGACAGGGCTGGCATCGTTGTCACTTTCCTCCGACGTACTGTCGGTCTCCACTCCAGCAAGATTGGACTCGTTGGCGACGGCGTGCACTTTCTCCCAGCTCTTCTGATACAAGGCCTTGACATACGACTTAGGAATAACGAGAAACAAATTGATGATGGACTCTTTGGACATTTCGATGCGATGGATAAAGAGCAAAATGAGCGTGAAGACACATAGAAGCAAGAAAATAGAGACCGCCACCAAAACGATCATGACCCACTTGGTGCTGTCCACAATATCGTTTCGCTGATTGACGTAAGTAGAAATAGAATAATTGAAAGCCTGATCCAAGTTGTTCGTATTCATTTGAATGTAGTTGACATCAGAGGTACTTAATGCATCCCCGGCTGGTGTACTCGCGAGGTTAGAGAACGATTGAATGACTGTGAGACCAATCTCGGAAAGTTGACCTAGCGTTCGAAGAAACGTACCCTCAATGGAGATACCGTCTGTAAGAATTTCAACACGGTTCTCAGAGTTAAACTTCTGTACACCTCTGTAATTTGTTCGAAGATTTCCCAGCGTAAGGGCGTTGTGCGTTGTGTACATTGTTCCTGCAGCGTATCCCAAATTCCCCTTGAGAGTGGCGACGTACTCCTCTGAGCCTGCTTCGCCGTTGTATTTCACCAACTGATTGATGAGGTAAACGCCATACATAAAATAAGAGCCCCTTGACGTTGATGCTTCAATTCGATCTACTGTTTTAGAGAGGAGACTCATTCGAATAAGTAAGAATATCAGCATACCCACCGTCATGAAGAGCACGGAGAAAAACATAAAGTACACCGTAAATCGCATTCTGAAAACGTCTTTCGAGTGGGCTAGACCAGAGTTTTCATCCATCCCTTCATACTTCTGCCGTTGTTGGGCCGTTTTTACCATCAGTTGGCACGAATTCCAGTTGTCATTGCAACGGGAAGAGCTGAGACTCGTGTTACCTCGCTTATGCTTATTGGCTAGCCGTGTTCGTCGCAGTTCCACTTCTTCCAGTACTCGTTCTCGAAGAGCTGCAGCTCCCTCTTCATCCAGCATGACATCGCGAAGAAACGTTGAATAGTTCAAAAGAATACTTTCACTTGGAGACTGCAATGTGGAGTCATAAAAGCTCTTGCAATTTTCTCGCTTGGCAGTGATGTAGTCTGCTATTTCAGTGAGATCCACAGTGCTCTGCGTGCCGTTCGCTAGACAACCCCAGAAGGAGGACATAGCACCAATGATTTCGCGATGCAATTCCGCACTAATACTAGCCAAATGAATATGTGTACTGTTCAACATGTTCAGTGACGTTTTAAGACGTTCCATTAATCGGTATGTACGATAGCTAAGAGGAATGGACATGTACGGTGTGTCGCGAGTCAAAATGGTGATTTCTGTGAGACTCATTCGGAATTTTTTCGCATAAATCGCTAGAAACATACAAAACAAGTACTGAATTTGTGGATTGTTAGGATACTTTGCCATGCCCTTTGTGTAGATGCGCGCGGCAAACAATATCATGTGCTTTGTGGGTGAGGCATCCGCTGAGCCGTTGGAATATTCTCGGAGAAAACGACATGCAACTTCAATATCACTGGAGAAGCGAATAACATCTAGGTACGCATCCAGCTCGTCCAGGGAATGCGCATCTCGATCTTTTTTGTTGTCATCGTCATCACGACGCTTATGACCCACAATCAGCTTTTCGATTCTAGGATACTTAGAGAGTACCAGATCATACTCTGGTAAATTCTTTGGGTAATCGGGATGATAGTTCTCCTGCTGACCGCTCATGTTCAGCAGTGCCATGCGCCGTGTCAGCTTACTGCTGCGACGAACTGTCGGTATGAAGAAACCAAAAATACCACCGAGAATCACACAAACGACAAGAATGATTAGGGTGTAAATCTTACTGCTAAAGGATTCATCTGTACTTTGACAAACAATGGCCGCAATACACGCACCAGCGGCGATAGACCACTGCATCGCCCGGAGTTGGTTCATGAGCATTTCGTAATAAGGAAGAATAAGAACATGCATCACCACTACCGCAACGCAGACTACCAAGTACACTACAGCAAACACCAGTGGCTCCTCGACTGGAACTAAAATATGAAACAACAAGGTGACCAAAATCTTCGCGGCAACGGTAAGAGCAGCGAAGCTGCATCGAGGGCGTGCCGCCAAGTTCATGTTGTCGGGCATATCATCGAAGCAAAAGGCCACCGAGACGTACAGGATTCCACCGAACAGCAACATAATCAAATAAGAGATGATATGAAAAGCTCCTCCTATACCGGTCCAACATTGCGTACCAACCCAGAAGTTTTTCCTATAAGGACGATCGCAGGATCCCGTGGCTGCAAGAATAGAATAAATAGGGATGGTCAGAACTGAAGGCAGAAGATGCATAAAATATCTCATCAAGAACGATATGAAGGAGGGCATAGAATGAACATTGTTCTTGGTGTAGAAAATAATACCACCCAGGGTTACAATAGAAATCACCAGCAGCACACACACTAGAATGTACCATACAACAAGAATTCCTTTAATCCACCCCTCGTCAAAGAACGGAAAGATGAAAAAGTAGAACACTTTATCGACTACCCCCTTGATGCCGGAGCCCCACGAGAAGTTGTTATTGACAAGAAAGCCGATTAGCTGCAGCGTTTCAATAATCACACCAATCAGTGTAAATTTCCAGTTCACCTCCATCTCAAGAACGTTTAGCAGAGGAAAGAGTCCCTTTTGCGAGGGAAACAAACGACGCTTTGGCTGCAGCTTCTGTGTGTACGACTTCAGAATAGCAGTACTTTGCTGCGAGAACGCACTAAAAGAGTCCCTCGCGGATTTTTTCTTATGTGGCGGCATCGTGACAAAGAAAAAATAAATATATGTAATATATATATATCAAAAAGGTAAAAGAAATATAGAAATACTACCAAAAGAGATAAATAAATAAATAATAATTATCGTACCAACCCAAGAACAATACTATCCTCTCCTACTCGCCGATACGACAACGAGAACGAAAAAATATATTTATATACAAAAAAAAAACCAGCAAAAAAAAAAGTAAAGAACACCGCAGTACAGTTAAGAAAGTGAAAGAAAAAATATGTTTTGCGGCTTATTTTTTTTTTATTCCGATTTTTTTAGAAAGCTGAAATCCTATTTATTTTTTGTCTTCGTTGTGTCGTAGGGAGAAAACGTAGAGTAAATCAATCAGTTAATCGTCACTTGCTCAACGGAGGCAGATTTGATGTTGCTTTTTCGGTTCGCCTCAATCAGCACCACTACTAAAGCGTACTTCTCGAGGGGAAAAATAAACTCTATAATAATAATATCAGTTATTAAAAAAAGAATGAGGAATAATGAAAAATGGAATCAAAAAAGATAACATTTCTGGACAAGGGAGCGAACAAATAGTTGCACTAGTTGTGTTCAACCGCAGTTCTACAGTGCTAAACGTCAGCATTGTGAGCAGTAGTCAGGAGATGTGGTGACGATGATTTTAGTTTTCTGATGAGAGCAGTTCCTCAGGATCTGTCAAAGTTTGACATGAGAAGCTGCACCGTTGCCTCCACGAGAGCCAACATTCGAGAACAACGAAGAGAGAAACAAACAAACAAACAAAAAAGAAAAAAAAAAGGAACGATGTCCCTGTGTGATTAGTAGATGTGACAAACATTAAGCACCAAGGCAAATCAACCAAAAAAAGCTGCGTGTGCACCGTTGAAAATCCATTAGGTTCCCCTCGTTTCTGAACGACTGATTCAAGAAGAGAAGACCGCAGCGGTTCTTTTCAGAGGGGAAATCTCGTCACACCGCTTCGCTAGTCGTCCGTATCTTCGTCATCCAGCTCCGAGTCGCTAGCAGCGGGTGAGGCAGAAGGAGATTGTACGGGGCTGGCGAGCTCTGGCCCTGGAATTTTGAGAAGATGTACGACGGCGCTGTGCAATGCGTTTCGACTTTCACTCCCGATGATCACGCTAAAATACTCTGGAGATTTTGTGACAAGATAATACATTCCGCCATGCCGTTTCTTGATGGACTCCGTCGCCCCCCTTGGTAGATTCACCAGAATCTGTGTGCACGACTTGGGACCCTTCTGCTGGAGATACTGTGCAATGAGCCGAATGATGTCGTTGTCGGAAAATTCCTGCCGAATGACACCCTTGGGCAGAGGCTCCTCCGGCCGGCTGATGCACCAAGCTCCCGGATACTGAAACTCAAAGATAGTGAAGTACTGCGGATATTTGGTGAAAAAGTTGTGCGTCTTCCGGGGCATAAAAAAGAGCAGCTCTTCCGAGATACTGCGCTTCATGAACTGCTTCAGCGTGACGAAGCCTTTCCGAGGTAGATGCCGAGCCACCTCCCGGGCAAGGTTATCAGGATCGTGAAAGGAATGCGACGGATTGTCTCGAAAGGCAATGCGACGACGCAGCGAGCGCACCTTGTGTTTGTCCCGCTTTTGCATAGCCACACTCAATTGCTCTTCCAGGGGGAGGGTGGCCACATGGAGACGCCGCTTGTAGTTGGTGAGCATCACGATGCTGTGCCCCGGCTCGAGATAAAAGATCGGAGCGTGCATCTCCAGACACCGAATGAGCGACCCGTAGAAGAGCTTTATTTCGTCCATAAGATGGGACGCAGCGGCTTCCACGTGGGCGACGTCGCAGGTTCCCTCCAGAGGCATGAAGCGGACGAGAAAGTTAATGATCTTCGGAGTGGGGGTCGTGTGTGCCTCCAGCCCTCCGTATCCAGGCGGGCGCAACAGGACGGCTCCTCCATTCTTCGCGTCTACGGCAAAGGCAAAAAGGTGTTGCATCTGAGCGAAATAGATAATAGCCTCGGGACCTTTGAACGGCAGCCGTTCGGCGGCTTCGGATCCTGCCCGGGACAAGAGCACTGTCAGAGGCATCCATTTGTCTGCAATTCCTTCGAAGGCTTTCACGAAGGGTTCCGCCAGCGCCACGTCCGGCTTGTACGACGGGAAGAGCTGCTCTGAGCCTTCGGTGCCCTCCAAGCCGATCTTGCCGTAGCCGCCGTACAGCCTGATAAACCGCCTTCCAAGGATGTTGACCATTTCTACGGCCGGGGACTTAAAGTAGCTCTCAATGTGCTGCTCCGTGTACCCGGGCATCTTCTCCAGCACCTCTGTGAGGGGGACAAAGTAGGACGGGATGTACGACACAAAACTCTTGAGTGAGATCACAGAGCCGTCCTCGGTGGGCCTCACTCCCCCCAGCGACGACGGTGTGACATGGAAATCGTTCGGTGGCGGCGGAATTTCCGTCAGGCCGACATCATAGAAGAAGTCCACAGGATGACATTCAACCGAAGCGGAGGACAGGGCAGGGGAAAAGGGATTCATCACCGGAGCAGAAGTGACGCGCACTGGAGAGAGAAGGGTTCGACCCGTCGACTCGCTGTCCTGAAGCACGATGAATTCCGTTTCTTTCGCGTCATGGTCCACCTTACTGCCCTCGTCGTCGCCGCCCTCGGTTTCTGCAGGAACATCTACTGCCTTTCTAGGATCCCATTCAGCCCGACTCCCGCGACACCAGTACACCCCACCCTCATGCAGCGAGACATCGAGACGGTTCTGCACGTGACTTAACACTGCGGAAAGTGTCTTGTACGGCCGAACGTACTGCCGCTTTGCCTCTGAGGACAGGCGGCCGTATAAATCCGAGACTCTCACCCATTCACTTTCTGGGAATGCGGAGATATGCCGGCGTAGCTCCTCCAGAAACTCGTCCGGAAAGATAATTGAGGAGGGGCCGCTCTTTTCTCCGGCCGTGAAAGACCATACGGCTGGGGTACAGGAGAAGCACGAAAAATGACGGACGGGGGGGATGAAACTCGTGCGCCGTGCGACGGATACCGTAGTCCTACAAAGCGTGGGCGTGCAACGAATGCATTTGTGTGATACTGCACAAGGGATGTAGCACGAATGAAGAGAGAAGCTCCCCTTGAGTCCACACTGCCGGTGGGTAAAGCAGGAGACCAATTCATCGAGATACCTCATGAATAACCTTCGCACCTAAAATTTGCATTACGGACCAGTAAAATCAGTAGAGCACACCACTCCGTTTTTGATGATTTTCTTTTTTTTTTTATGTTATGATTATTACGATTATTATTATTTATGTGTGCCTTTTTGCTCTTGTTTTTCTCAGTATAAAAGTTTTTCTATCAAATGCAATCATTGCATTGAAGCCCAGATGACAAAAGTATGATGAGGAGTAAGCAAATAGAATAGATAACACCAATGCAAAGCAAGCATAATGGGAGGCTCCAGACGATAACTCCCACACTATATATATATATGTATCCACAATTCAATATTTAAGCAATAATTTATCCATAGTAACAATAATTATTCGAGGAAGCCATACTCTCGTCCGAAATGAAACAATCATAACAATAAGTGCACACTGAAGGAGGACAGTCCTCCACCAGTTAGGCCACCTTCTTCACATCCAGGAGGTAGACGGAATGACGGACTCCTGCGCCGGCGTCACGAACACGAAGTACTTCCCATTCCCCGTTGCAGTCGTCCGGCACTGCGACGGTGTGAGAGGAGGGCAGTGTCACGCGATCGCCCTGGCGGAGCTGAGGAACAGGGGTCACCACGGAGTCCTCTTCACTATCTCCGAGCTGGCCGTGGAGGTTGGCACCGAAGCCCCAGACCTCTGTCTCCCCCGCACCGTTCACTACTAGCACAAGGAAGTGGTCACGCCCATCGATGCGGCGCACACTCGCCCACGCCCCCTCGGGGTGCAGTACCGGCACCCAGGACGTTTCGAAGCAGTCCTCCTCGCCGGTGCCGAGAATGCCGGCGCCCTTCACGGTGATCACCGGCTCCGATGGGCTAGCCGTGTCCGGGGGGCAGCGGTACCGAAAGAGGACTTCGTTGCCAGCGTGAAGAGCGATGTGGAGCGACGGAGCCCAGGTCTCCATCACTGGGATAGAGGACTGCATGCCCTCCACCTCGCCGCAGTAGAAGCAGCCCCAGTGGTACACCACCTGCTCCCCGTTCACCACGGAGCGCAGCGTCAGTGTGGAGTGAAGGTGTTCGGCGGCGAGGCGGTCCACCTCCCACTGAGGGGCTGCGGACTGCTGTGCCTCCAGCATCACGTCCATGGCTGTCGAGGAGAGCGGCGCTCGGGCAACACCTTCGTTCAGCAATGGGAAGTCCACTGGCAGGAAGTGCATCGAGAAGAACTCGGGGCGGCGCTCCTTGCGCTGCCTGGCCTGCCACCACGATACCGTGTACGGCTGTGGGCAGATGCTGGTGTTGCCATTGTCGTCCGTGTTCACACCACCCTGCATCATGGTACGCCTCGCCTCTGCGTGAAGAGCAGTGTGCTGGCGCTTTTCCGTCGCGTGTAGCACAGACATGGCGTCCCCGTTGTAGCCCAGCTCACCAAAGTCACCCTTTCCTGACGCCAGGAGAAGCAGTGGATAGAACTCCAACGTCACCGGCTGGGTCGCGTCGGGGTCCGCGTTGCGCTCGGCAACCACATTTTTCCATGCCATCAGGCTGTGGTGGGTGCCACCACTGATGTGCGTCACTTCCCCTTGAAGGAGACGCATGAAATTCCTTTGGCGGGAATGGGAGGCGGGAGGCGAGAGGGCCATCGATTCTGCTGAAGCGACGGATCGGCGATGAAGACGTCGGCCGCCCGTTAAGATGGACGAGAGAGACACCCACTCAAAGATATCCTCGTCCGTTCCCACGCCTAATTGCCCAAAGGTGTTCTTTCCAGTGACATAGAGACCCGTCTGAGTCAGTACCATACTGTGTTCAGCTCCGCAGCTAACATCCAGAATGAAGTCTTTCCGTTCTCCCACATCTCCCTCCTTTGATTCGGCGTCGTACAGCTCATCAAAAAAAGGTAATCGCGTTGGAGTGGATCGCGGTGCTTTGTTCTGGCGGCCAAATCCCAATTGACCGTCCTCGTGCGCACCCCATCCATACAACGCACCCGCCTCGGTGAGGGCGATAGTGTGATAACCACCACAATGCACGGAGCGGATTTGATCCCCGCTGTTGGCCAGTGTACTCATAAAAAAGGGAATAAGGGTGACCCTAGATGTTGAGAGGAGATCCTGGGGATGCAATGGCTCCCCGAACCCGAGACGGCCGTCGTGGCCGCAGCCACACGTCGCCAATACTGCACAGCGCTGAACTGTGTCTTCCGCTTCGCCCATCACGGGCCGGATTATTGCTTCTTATCCGTCACAATGATAGAAATAACAAATGAGAGAAAGAAAGAAGGAAATAAAATGGGTAGAAAATACGGCAAAGGAGAAAGATATTCTGCGTCATGTTCCGCAGCTTGTGATCGTTCCATCACAAGAAGGATACCCACGGACAGATCATGAGAAGAAGAGTTTTCAAGAACTATATCTATACTTAAAATATTTAATAGCTACAGAGTTATCTTTTTATTTAATTCGCTTAAGTTAAAACTTGGGGAACATATATACTTTAAAAGAGTGTATGACAGCACGAGACACTTCGTCACTATTCCCCTTCCATTTTTTTTCCTTTTTAGCCCTTCTTTTATGTTGTGGTTACTCCGTCCACGCCGTGACGACGCCGTCCTCTGTGGAGGTAAAGAGCCAGGGCAGTGTGGGGTGCCAGACAACGGCGTAGATGGGGCGGCGGTGCTTGAGGATCTTCACAGGAACCACCAGGGCATTCTTGGTGTAATCGTCGTACACCATTCCGTGGAACACATGCACTTGACCATCCCCGGCACCCGACGCAAAGAGGGGATACGCGTTGGTGTTCGGATGATACGCGACGGTGGTGACGACGCCCTTGTGGGACCTCATTCGCTTGTACGGCTTCTCTGAGAAGTCGCAGTCGTACCACGACGTGTGACTGGTGGAGTCTCCGACAAGGAAGTTGTCTCCTTCTGGATGTACCGAGAGACACGTGGTCACACCACCGGAAGCCTTGTAGCGCTTCTGTAGCTTGTGCGCCAACAAGTTGTAGCAACGAACGGAGTTGGTGGTGGAAAGAAAAAAGAGTGGCTCGCGAGGGTGAAAGCGGCAGTCCGTCACGATTTCAGCGAACTTTCGGAAGGGACAGAACACCTTTCGCTTAGAGAGCTGCAGCATGATAGTCTGACGGTACTTGACGTGGTCCTTAGGGCACAGGGCACAAATGTAGTCCCCCTTTGCGTGGAAAGTGAACCGCTTCACCTTGGCGTGCATGCTGACCTTGACAACAATACCAGCGCGCCGCTCCGCCGTCGAGGCATCGATGAACTCGGCTCGTTTCTCCTTTTCCTCCGAGTCGTGCAGGTCAGCGGTGGGCTCGTGTGCGACCTCGTCGTTATCCAGCGCAGACTGCGTGATGCCGTGCCCGCCTAGGGCGTCCGCCACACCTACAACATGGGCGCCAATGTCCTTTCCGGCAGCAAAACCTGGGGCCTTAAGGAAACGCACCGTGTGATCGTTCACCACACTGTGCGCGGCGAAGGTTGGGATGATGAACACCATGCTGTACTCCACAGCGGCGACGAGCAGGTTGAGGGATTTCACCGGGCAGAACTCGACCTGCTGGACCGGTGCGCCGAGATCGTAGCGCTTCATTAGACGGCCTGTTTGCACTTCAAAGATGCGCACCAGATGGTCATCGCACGCCGTGGCCAGGTACTGACCGTTGGGGCTGACCGATATGCTTCGCACCGTGGCGGTGTGCCCTTTGTAGTGGAACGACAACCGCTCCGGATACGGCCGGAGGTCCTTCGGGTCAGGAAGCTCGGGGAGGAGTTTATTCGGATCCACCACCAGACGCGTGCGCTGCGCTCGAGGAAAGAAGGCGAGATCTAAGCAGCGCTGATAGCGATCCTGAATAGTGTGATGATAAAAGGGAACATGGCGAAGGGCATCAAATGCCTGGGGCAGGAAGTGCTCTTTGCGATCAATGGCTCGAAGGCGGGCTTGACGCTGCTTGGCCTTCTCACTAGGCAAGTACTCTGGCGGTGGACGGTAGCTTTCGTACGTGCCTGGGGGCGGGGCCTTGGGCTTCTCCACGCGATTCCAGTACTTGAAGTGAGTGTGGGTGTCCATTTCAACATGCCCGTCGTCCCATAGCACCTCGGGCTCCTTCTGGGTCTCCTCCCTCTTCTTGTTCGTTCCCTCTTGTTTTTCTCGACGCAGCCGACGAACCATCTTGAAAATGACCTTCATGTCGTGCCGCGAGGGGATAAACTTGCTGCGAGACGGCCCCCCTCCACGAGCAAGGGGATGGTTTAGCGGGTCGAAGGAGACCGTGTCTTCCTGCACATCCGAGTACATGTCGTACTTGGAGTTCAAGCTTCGATTCCGTTGAAGGTTGAAGATCATCTGGAGGTCCGCATTCGACAAGACCTTCTTCTCATCGTGAAGGGCGTCGTAAATGGTTCGCAGGGAGAGGGGGTCGTCAGTGGCGTCTAAAAGACGGGACAAGGCGGATTTCTCTGTCTTCATGAGCTTGCTGCCCTCAATGTCGTAGCCAATGTGCTTCTCATCCTTGTACCATTCCATAGGAATATCACCCACACGATTCAACGTGGCTTCGTCTTCGCTGCTGTCGGACTCCTCCAAATGCTGTGTGGTGCCGAGACGAATGATATCGTTCTGGGAGTCGTCGAAGGGATTTGCGGTAAGCTCCTCCGCATCTGGAAACAGAATGACGGCCTTGTCGGTCTCCTCCTCGCCATCACTCCAGATAATCTCATCGGCTAACGTCTGCTGCCGCTCAAGCGGATCCTCGTCGTTGTCACTTGCCAGCATAGGCACCGTACCGGTCGACAGGTCCTCTGACAGGCCTTCCTGCATTTGAGAGAGCGAGTCGTCTCCGTCAATGCGCTTCGCAGCAACCTTCTCCACGCGACGTTTCTGAGGCATCGAAGAAAGGGGTGTGAGCCTGTTGAAAAGAACGAACGGTGATGGAACAATGGGCGCAGAAGTATGGCTCCCGTACTAGCAATTGGCTACACGGACGAACGCAACTAGTAGTTTATTGAATAAAATAATACGAGTTGCAGTATATTAGATGGAAGGAAGGAAGCCTATAATTCATAGAAAGAAATAATTTTTTAAGAGGGGAAAGTGAGAGCACATAAAATGAATTTCCATATATTTTTTAAACAAATGGAAGAGGAAGCAAACCCTTTATAGAGTTAGAGGTCATCAAAGGCGATTTTTTATTAAATTTAGTAGTAAATGTGCTAAAAATATAGACCTAAACGACTAAAAGATACAGTTCGAAAAATATTTTTTTTAATATGTTTATTAATAAGCGTGAATCTTGAGTAGGTATCTAATACAGAGAATCAAAAGTAGACGCAACGCATAAAAGGCAGATGCTCCTGTTGCGTCCACATAGTGTGGATGATTTAAAAAGCAGAAAAGGGTAAAACCACGACAGTAAACACCAAAGGGGAAACTCAACCA
This sequence comes from Vickermania spadyakhi, assembly GCA_030849815.1. Taxonomy (NCBI): domain Eukaryota; phylum Euglenozoa; class Kinetoplastea; order Trypanosomatida; family Trypanosomatidae; genus Vickermania; species Vickermania spadyakhi. Next base: position 25,984 of record JASAOA010001729.1, read on the forward strand.
CAACCCAAAATATCCTTCCCGAAGCGAGGAGCTTTTATCCAGGAAATACTGATACGAAAATTAAAAGAATTATCTTATTTCTATTTTTCTTACTTTCGTCTTTCCTTTTTCGGTTTCCTTATTATTATTATTATATAGTTTATCTTTCTCGTAAACACGAGTTGGCACGATAAGCCAAGAGTGAAAGAAAAATAATGAAACAAAGAAACAAACAAACATAAAAAGAAACTGGACTCCTGACGAGCGTGAACATTATTACTGATAGATCACTAGGAGCTTTTTCGTACAGTTTTTCTGAAACAAGAGGTGCCCTGCACTCTTGAATCGATAATCACATTGGAAAAAATACATATAAATAAACGTCCGAAAAGTAAAAAAAGGTCAATCGTCAATAATAATAATAGAAAAACTACAGCATATATTGCCCTGAGGCAGTGCCTGTTATTATTATTATGATTATTATTTGTATTTAAATAGTTTAAGTACAGGGATAAGACAATCTTTTTATTTTGCCTCTCTGAACACACCTCTTTCAAAAACAAACAAACAACAAAAAAAAAAAGATGATGGGAAAGGCTAACCGTAAACTTCTCAAATATTCGCAATGAACCACTATTATGGGGGAGACGCAGCATGACTATCAACAGAAAGGCTTCTCATCACAATGATGGACAACAAATCAGCGCAGTAAGGAGGCCACACACCATTCCACGACGCTGCACGCAACACTACACGCTGTTACTCCTCAATGTCGTCTTGGAGGTCTTCCGCGTTTGGGTCCTTCTCGGAGAGCGCGTCCAGCTTCTCCTGCAAGTCTTGCAACCACTTGAGCTCCTCCTGTGTGGGCATCGGGCGTGACATGGACTTGTTCGGTACGCCTTCGACAGGTTCTTCCTCCCCTCGGGGGCTCTTCGCCTCCGGGTCCTGCGGCGGGGGCACCAAGTTCGGCAGGGGCTTCGGCGTGGCGCCCATGGACTTGGCGGCCACCTCGGGCTTCAGCTCCGGCGGCTGCTTGGCGGACCACGCCTGGAGCGCGGAGAGCCGGATGCGCTGGTACTCCTTCTCGAACTCGGAGTTGCTCGAAGGATACACGCGCGCAAACCCCCGCAACTTGGAGTCCTCCTGCACTCTGCGGTTGACGACGTACTGCGGCACCTCCAGAGGGTTGCTGGGGTTGGCGCTCTGCGAGAGCGGCACGTGGGACGGGTTGATCACCACCGCGTCACGGCGAGTAGAAGGCGCCGCGGTGCTGCTCGCGCTGAGGTGCTTCGAGTAAATGGGGTGATTCTTCGCCCACGGCGGCAAGCTGCGGCGCGTGTACTCGTACTGTTCGCGTAGCATGTCCTTCTCCCAATCCGCCGGCTGAATATCAATAATGTCCCACACTTCCGTCAGTAGTCGGCTCTTGATGTCCATATCCAGCGGGGTTTCGGTGGCGAAGGACGGTGTGTGGTTCACTTCCAACAGCCATGGCTTCATCTTTTCATCCACGAGAATATCAAAGCCCAGAACCTCGAAGCAGGAGTATCCCTCGTTGGCGATAGGGAAGCAGGAGTTGTAGACGTTGGCAAGCTGGGGCTGCGCGGCGAGAATGGTTTTTGTGATGACGTGACCCACCTGCGACCAAAATTCCTTCGGAGGGTGCCCTTGCTTCTCCAGCCAGCCGTTGAAGAACTTGAAGTTTCGCTTGTTGCCTACATCTTGGCGTTTCATGTCAGTGTTGAAGACGAAATTCGGGTTCTTCTTGTTCACGGCGTAGTTCGTCAAATGCTTGCACGCGTTACGCACGTTGCTATCGTTCGGCGTTTCGTAGGGATCCGTGCAGATTCGAACCAACCCATCGTCAAAGATGAAGATGGACGGCTCGCGGATAGATGTCAGTAGGACGTAAACGCGAAGATCAAACTTCCGCCCCTCCAGCAGCAGAGGATTGCGAATGTACTCCTGTACAATGTAGTTATCCAAATCACGATTGGTGTTGAACGGATTCTTCGTGACCACAATACCGCGACCCTGGCACCCAGAGTTCGGCTTCATGATGAAGTACTTGAAGTTCTCTTCCTTCGAGTTGAGCACCTTGCGGAAAATTTCCTTTTGTGTCCGCATCAGCCACGTACGGGGGTAGAATCGGTACGAGTGAGGCTCCAGGTTGTGCAGCTTGGTGAGCGTCGCACCGAGATGCCCCTTGCGGCACAGGAGATACATGGAAGGGAAGTGGTTGCTGCGCTGCCAGTTGGAGAAGCGCACCAGAGCCGGAAGTGAGAGAACGGTATCACTCCAGCACATGTAGAAGGTGTACCGCTCTAGACATTCGAGAGATTCTTCTACAACGTATCCCATTTTCTTCGCCACAAGACGCAGAACAGAGTACCGGGTGAGGAACATGCACACCACGCGCATACCCCGACGGTTCTGATGGTAAACAGCGTGAATGATTTCGTTGGGGTCTGACTGCGTTAACACCACCTTGTACGGCTCCGAGGAGTTGCTGAGATTGTTTTGCTTCTGATTGACTCGCTTGCTCTCCACAATAGTGAGGTCGTCGCTGGTAGCCTTGTGAGACTTACGCTGCTTTGTGAGTGAGGAGGATTCGATGTTCTTGTAGTCAATTGTACTGCCGATGCGGAGCCGGTTCGGTGCGGAGTTACCCGGGCTCTGTGAGGGAATATGCATGGGGGAGAAGCTCCGGACAATGGGGGACATCGCACGCGGGGAAAAGGTGCCATTCGGGTCGGCGTGCCGCGCCTGACCGGAGATAGAGCGAATCCCCGTCACGCGAGTAGTGGTGGGGCTCGGGCCGGTGTTGACCTTCTGCGAGTTGGCGAGCGTGCGGCGGGTGCCCGGCGCCGAGCGCGTGATGCGGCTGGTGGTTAGACCGGCGGACTTCGTGGAAGAGCCCAACGTTCCGGATTGGAGGCTGCTGGTGGTGTTGTTGAGCCCCGTCGGCTTTTTTGGCCGTGGGCTCTGCGACCCATTCGTGCAGCTGGTGCCATGAGCCTTTGACGGCGCCGCAGAGGAGGCGGGGTCGGCCTTCTGTACGACAGTGCGGACGTTACGCCCGCCACGCTTATCGATTGCCGAGTTCGAGTTTGCTGCTGCAGCGCCAAAACTTGCAGACGGAGCCCCTTTGCGTGGAGAGGAGGGGCCCCCCGTCTTATCCACGATATCCGGAACTTCCACCTTCATCGCACCCGGAATGTGTACACAAGTGTTATTCTTTCTTGTTTCCTCGTGAAAGAGAGTACGGGAGGGTAGAAATAGCGATAAAGCCGAAAATAAATCAAACGGGAGAAGAACGCTCAGAAGCTGGAAACACCTCCAGCTAGAAACGTTACCGAGAAAAACAAACTATTAAAATTTCACGTAGAGTGTTTACTTTTGTCTGAAGAAACTACTAACGATAAAAGTGCGGGGCACTGTCATACAGAAGGTATCACAATAGCGGCGCGTAAGAAATTCACGCACACAAACAAAAAAAATATATTTCAAAATTGCGGAAAAATAATAATCATCCTTCATTCCAATTCCAGAGCCTCGCCAAAAAACATTCCAGTTTATGGTGGTGAAGCGTTGGTTTCTCAGTGTGTGCTTTCACTACATCCTTTTTTTTTTTTTTTTGAAAGAAGCACAACTCCTGAAGCAAAAAATGCCAAAAATATTATATATGTATATATATTTAATGTTGATTTGTACATACACCAACGTTCAGATGAGAAGACAGCAGGTCCTTACCACCTACGCTCTCAGTATCCGCCAGCCAGAAGCAAAATACGTGTACACATATTTGATACGGACACCTCTATTTATTTCTTTTCCATTTCATCATCGAACCTATTCGAAGGGGGCACGAGAATCACATGCGGCTTGTTGTGGCATAAAACCGTTTTCATCACAGGTGGGGGGGCGCTTGAGGCGATGACGGCAAACTCAAGTTTCTTCTGCTGAAGTCCTTTGATGAGCTGCTGGCTGCTGTCCCATACCGTCGGCTGCGGAACGTGCTTGGAGGCCTTGAAGGTGATCAGCGATACCGGCGGCCACGCCTCGTCGAGCTTCGCACCTTCAGCTGCTTCTGCGTCGGTTCCCGTCACAGGAGCCGGCGTCTCCGCTACCGTTTGCTCAGCGACCTCTTTTGCACCGCTGACATCCGGTGCGTTGGCAATTTCTTCCTCAAAGGTGGTACGGTAGGTGTGGATTACCTCCTCGCTCATGTGCGGCTCAACCACCAGTAGAACGGCGACCGCGTCCTTGTGTCCGTGGCGACGCCGAGAGAGGGCGTAGCGCACCGCGTTGAGGCCGTCCTTGATGGCGTCCACCGGCTTCACCGGAGACTCCGCCTCTGGTTCCGCAATGACGACAGGGGCACCGTTGGAGAGCTGCATGGAGGGAGCGGAGGTGGCCTTGTCTGGCCGGATGTGGCCGCTGCGGTACGAGTTCGGGTTGCTTTCGGCGTCCGCAGAGTGTTTCTTCTCACCCTTTTCGTTCTTTTCGTCTGATTTGCCCCCTTCCACCACTTCTGTCTCCGGCGGGGGTGGAGGCGGTGGCGGTGGTGAGCCGTTCTCCACGGTCACTATCACCACATACCGAATGAGCGACGTGGTATGCCGCAGCGTAAAGCCGTCGTTCTTGATGAAGTACAAGTAGAATTTCTCCTTGAGCTCTCGCAAAACGGCCTCAGCGGTGTTACCCAACTTGATAGCCTTGCCATCCATCAAGTTTCCTACCCCCAAGAAAATAGTCTCCGCCTTGTGGTGCACCGCTCGCTGACGAGTGTAATCGGCTGTCAGCGAGGCCGCGTTGGCCGCGATCTCCTCCGCCGTCGGCTCCTGTATCTTCAGGGGGGTGATCTCTTCCTTTGTGCCTTTGCTACCGCTGGCCCGCTGACCCGTCTTCTTGCCCCCACGACCCTCCTCGTCCGCCTTGGACGTCTCAGGCGTCACGGGCAGCGGGACGTTGGCGGTCTCTAGCTTGTAGTTGAGGACGTCCTTGAGCGCCTTGCTCTCCTTTATCGCACTGATGTGTGCATTCAACACGTACGGCACCGGGAGACATTGGCGCTGGAGCTCCACCACCTCGGGCGACACGCTCGCTATTGCGACCCGCATCGCTTCCTGGTACCCGGACGAGGCGGCCGCCATCAGGCCGCTGACCGCGGGGGACGACGGGACGGAGGTCGCAGCGTTCGCGCCGTCTTTCACCGCCTGTGCTGCCGAAGCGCCGCCAAACAACAAGAGACGCGTTGGATTCCACGCATGAACGAGAAGGAGCTGGTCCGTACACCGTACAAAAAAGTTTGGGAATCCAGCAAACTCGACTGCCTTTAGCGAGCTGGAAGCTCCGTCACACAACGCAACAGCAGGCATCCACAAAGCGCAGCTAGACAGACACAACGGTTTAAAGACCTTAAAGACCACTACCAGGGGGACCTGCGCTACGTATTCTACGAGTATATGCCTTCTTTATGCTTGCGCAACAAATCAAATCCAAAAGAAAAAGAATTGTAATAAGAAAAGAAAGAACAAAAATATTGTGAAAATTATCGATGCTCGTAGGAATACAAAGGTTTCAATGCTTCCAGAACAGCAGTCCTTAATAGTTTCCCCCTTCAAAAACATTTTTTTTAGTCGTGTTAGGGTTAGTTCTAGCACGATGAAGAAGCTTAGGAGCAAAGAAAAGAGGTTGTGATTCCGTGCCTTTTTAATCTAAGATTTCATACTTCCATTCATTTTTTTAAAAAGTATATACTATTTATTATGTCATTAATTATAGATATTTTGTGTATATTGTATGTATGGGAAAGTGCATATGTCAAAACCAGATATGCTGCTGAGGACAAGCAATTCCTTCTTCAAACTCATTCCTTTATTGTTTCAAGTGCCGTTGTATTGCAAATGAAAGTTCTATGTAAATGCTTCTCTGGCATCCATGTGGCGGATTGGAATGGGAATGGGACCAAGTCATCCATTCACTCCACTTCATATTTGTTCAATAGCTTTACTCGGTTTTCAAGTAGTTCACGTACACCCAGCCACCCTTGTCTAGTGTCAAATCCGGCTGTTTCTCGACCTGCTCCTTCATCCGCCAGATCTCCCGCATGAGCTCATAGATGGCTCTCGTATCCATGGAACAGTACTCCAGCAACTGAATCCGGAGGATGGTCCACACCTTCTCTCTCTCCTTCGCATCAATGGTCGGGGGAAGATTCAACGCCGACGCAGATCGCGATAGTAGCTGCCGAATGCTGTCTCCGCCCTCGTGGTGATGCCATATCCGATACAATGCCAGCGCATTCGCGCCTTGCTGCTCGTCATGCGTCGAAGCCGTCGCCTCCGTCGAGGGTTCTTCCACGCCGAACACGCCGTACTGAAAGTCTGGACAGATGGCCGGGAGAACCTTCTTCAGAGAGTTGGAACCGTGGGCATTGGGATGCACGACACCCTTCTTGAACAGTTCCAAAGTGTCCAAAAAGTAAAAGCCCTTGATAGCTTCCTTGTACATCTCCTCCAGCAACCCAAGTTTCTCCAAGCACGAACGCTCAAATGCCGCAAAGTGCGCTAAAAAACAACCGTCGTATGGCGTCAGCGGCCCGGCCGTGGGGATCTTTGGTTTCACCTTGGCTGGCCGGCCGCGACCTCGCTGCACGGGCTCCTCTAAAAGGGGTTCTACGGGTAAGGGAGCGTCCAACAGCTCCAGACGCTTCTTCTCTCGCTCTACATTGACAATGCGCATTAACTCATTAATACACATTCGTCGCGGGTCTTGGTTCGGTGAGTACCCTTTGCCAAAGTGTAGAAAATCGTAGTGCGTGGGTGTTTCTGTCAGGACGTCTTTTTGAAACACATCCAAGGAGAACTGAAACGGTACGGATTGGTACGCCACCACCTTGCGATGCGGCGGCACGGCATACGCGGTGGCCTCAAAGTCTAAAATGAAAAGGGGATAATGAATACTACTGAAAAATTGATCGATAACACCCGGGTTGAGAGCGATGGTTCCCGTCGTGACGGCTTGAGCGTACCGCAACTGCGCTGCACTCAGGTTGGGACTGGCGTTGGACGTTTTTTTGGCGCTCGCGACATCCTTTACGGTTCGATAGCCCTCAGTCCACCACGCTACCTTTTTCGTGACGGCCGAGCTGGGGAGAGTAAATAAGTGATTGTCTTTACTCTTCAGAGGGTTTTCGACTTTTTGTGGCAAGCATTTTCCCTCTACGAAGAATGGGCATCGCTCACCGCCCTTCATGCAGTGGCCGCCGAGGTGTTCCGAGTAGCAGGGTAGCGGCTTGGACGCGGTTTTGCCTTTGCCTGTCGGCATCTTCGGCGGGGGATTCTTCTCCGAGTTCGTGTCGTCCGAGAAGGCGGTCCAGCGCTCACGCTGTTGAATGTCTTCGCACCGCTGCACCAAGTCTGGCACGTAGTGAGTGAGAATGCTCGACATGAGCTCTTGCTGGTGCTCAAAGAAGTCCTTCTCACTCGTGTCGCGTTTCTTCAGCGAGCGGGAGCTCCGGACCTTCCCTCCTGGAAAGGCAGTCGACGCGGATGCTCTCATCTCCTGGTACCGCTTCAGAATGACGGGGTGCACAGGCCCCGCTAGTTGACTCATCGCGAACACGCCCCCCCCTTCCCCCACCGCGGTGCACTCCTGCTGAAGCAACTCCTCCAGAGACAACCGCTGAATATACTTGACGATTTTCTGCGGATCGCAGTCCAGCACAGAGACCGGGCCGGGAAAGTGCTGACGGATGTGCAGCACACCGCTGCGCTTCACGTCAATAGGCGCCACCGACGGCGTGTCGTCTCCAGCGTGGCCCTCCGGGTCCATGTTCACGGTCAGAAATCGCTTTCGCAGCGTGATGGGGATGTGCGGCTGCGTCACCCAGTTCCGAAACGCCCGCATAGCGAAATGAATGCGCTGGAGACACTGGGACGCCTTTGCGGATGTGCCAACGGGGTCCACGTTCGCCTGCGAGAGCAGAATGACCCACTGATTATCCTTCGGGCGGTAGCGCACCACCAATGGACGGGCACGGAGGAGCAGGGGCCGCTCACTTCGGCTGGTTTGGGAGGGTACAGGGCAAGGACCGGCAAAGGCAGGGCGATGAAGCGTGAGGGTTGGCGCTTGCTCTGCCAGTGAGGCGTTGGCAGCGAAGTATTCCAAAATCACTTTCTCTGTCTGCCTCTGTGCCTCATCGAAATCAGAGGCGTCGATCAGTGTGGCTTTGCTACCAAATTGGAGACGGTCCCACCGGCGCGCGAGTTCACTGAACGTGGCTGCGTCGTCGTAGCGGACGGTTTCTCCGATGGCTTCTCTGGGCAGTAGATCTGGGCGGTACTGCATCAGAAAGAATTTTTTGGGGCAGGTGATGGCGGCAGCGAAGGTACGGCCAGAAAAGATAAGTGGGTGAAGAGGGTTTTCTGAGGGCCGCACGGAGTCCGCACTGGACGTCTTTGCCCCCTCCGGTGTTTCCATAGGATCCTCAATGTCACTCAGATACTCGGTCACCGTCTTGAAGCACGTTACCAGCTCTGAGAACCGGGAGATGGTCGGGTTGTCCAGCTGCAGCTCCGACACGGCCGGCGGAACCCTTAATTTCGATGCGACCGCTACTGCCTTCAGCGAAGAGGACGGCCCAGCGGCTCGTTTCGCGGCCTCATTTGGTGCAGCGGCAGCCTTCACTTCCTTCGCCGCAGTCACCGCTCTTTTCTTTTTAGACGAGGCTGCGGAGGTGGTTGGCACATGCGAGACACGAAACAAAATGGTGCGCCACATGTGGCGGAGCCCGCAGGAATGGATGGGGAGAATCCGGACAATAATAGCGGACACCTCTTTTGCCGCAAAGAATATGCGTACCTCGTCAAGGAATCAAGCCACAAAAAGAACCTTGTTGTACTCACGTGTAAAGTATCTAAAGAAAAAATTATAATACAGAAGAACAATAAAATGATGAAAAGAAAAAGCTGTTCCAAAAAGAGAGCCATTCCGCAGCATTTATAGCAAACCATTAAAAAGATATCTACCGTACTAATTCTTTACAAGAAAAAAAAATAATGAAAAATGAAAATCTTTTTTTTTTTTGTATTTTAGCTTAACTCAAAGAATGCAAAGATATAATCGTTGGGCCCATTGGCGCTAGTAAGCAGAGATCAAAGAGTTGCTAGATAAGATGGCATGTAATAGACTGAAATGAATCCACAACAAACGATTACCTATTTCACAGTTCCTATTTTATCTTTTCATTCGCATTTCTTTCTCTCTCTATTTTCTTTCTGCTTTGTTGTACTTCTTTTTTTCACCCAAATCTCGCGCAAGTGGCAAACATCGAGAGAGGAATTAGCACTGGAGCTGCATCCGATCACTGCGCTACATACGATTCACATTGCAATGCGCATTTCTTCGATTTTTCTTCGCGTTTTCTTGTTGTTGTTTTTGTTTACAATAAATAGAAAAACAATTTTTTGTATTTCAAAAAAGGTCGAAAAAAGGGAAAGTAAAGAAAGAAGTACTCCCTTTGCCCGGAGGCAATCCTGTGGAAACGTGCGTCAGCACGAGAAATCGAGGGGAAAAGGATCAAAACATTCGGCATCACCGTTTTTTCTGAATGGGAGAGGTGCGGGCGAACGGTATCGGAAAGCGTACTATTCACATTTCAATGTATTTCCAAGTGGTTACGAAATATAAGAGGGGTACCCTCTTGGCTCATGAAACCGCCACCCTCCGTCGCGACGACCTTCCCTTATTCAGTGAACAATAATAACGGCGTAACCACGGCAGCGTCTTCTCTTCCGGCTCTTTCCTTCTCTCTTTTGTTTTTTTCCCATGTTGTTGTGCGTCTTTTCCCTCTTTTTATTTTTGTTTTTCTCTTTTTCTGATTGGGGTTAACATTACTCGAGCTCCTCCATAGCCGTACCGTCGTCGTGGCCCTCCGGGTGGTTGTCCTCGGTCCAGAGAGTCAAGTTATCCCGCAGCAGCTGCATGATGAGGGATGCCTCCTTGTCATCCTCCTGGACTTCACGGACATCCACTGCATCGTCGAAAGCCTGACGAGCGAGCTGGCAGCCCTTGTCGGGGCTCTTTAGAATCTCGTAATAGAAAACGGAGAAGTTGAGTGCGAGGCCGAGGCGAATCGGTGAGGTCGGCTTCAGCGAGCTCGTGAACTCCGAAGCCTTGAGGTACGCCTCCAGAGCAAGGTTCTTCTGGGTCTCCGTCCCGGACTCGATTTCAGCGTAGTAGCGATGGTAATCTCCCTTCAGCTTGTAGTAGTACACCTTGCTCTCATCATTGTCCGCGGCAGGGATCAAGTACTTCACGAGCAGATCAAGGACATCAATGCAGATCTCTGCGAGCTCCTTCTCCACCTGTCTCTTAAAGCCTTTGATTAGCGCGAGGTTGTTTTCCTTTCGAGCCTCCTCCTTCTGCTCGAGAGTGCTGATGCTACGCCAGCAGGTACGGCGAGCACCAATGATGTTCTTGTAGGCCACAGAAAGCAGGTTCCGTTCGTCACTCTCCAACTTTGGGTTCAGCTTTACGGCGCGCTTCATGCAGAGGAGTATTTCATCATAGCGCTCGCACTGCTCCGCGAGTTTGGCGGTGATGATAAGCTGCTCGCGCTGCTCCGGAATAACAAACCCAGTCGACATGGACACGAAAATGATCGAATAGTTCTAAGAATAAAGTTAAAAAAATATATACCAGTGAAGATGCCGACGTTAAATAAACCTGAAGGTCAATTTCAAAAAAGGGAGCAAGAGAGAGAGAGAGAGAAAGGGTATAAAGTACAAAAACAACAGCAATCAAACCTGTTTTCATTCTTGTTCAAGAAGCCATTAGAAAGAGGAGACAGTCTCACTATAGGGGATTCGAGCAGCCAAAAAATATAGGAATAAAAAAGCAGAAAAGATGAGAGTTCGGCGAGGTGATGCTCCGCCATGGAATAAAGGACTCTAAGGGAAGACCCCGTTCCCACCTACAGAGTCCAGTCTCTTCTTACCGGGTACCCGATGGAGGTGTCATGTACGGGTGCTCCTCCTCGAGCGAGTGCGGCGAGAAGCAATGGTGCGGATACGGGACTACCCGATTCCCTAACACAATCTGCCCATTCCGCACTGTTTCAACGTCGCTGGAGAGTGGCGGTGGCTCCACACCACACACGTAGGGAATCAGGAAACCCCGGGAGGCCGCCAAAGTGGGGAGACTCGCGCTGTACACCGAAGACCAACGCTGAGGCGAGCCCGCAGTGGTAGTGATAGGCTCGCCAGCTGAGACAAAGTAGTGTGTGAGATCTGCAGTTGTCACGCGAGCCCAGCGCTGACGAGAGAGGGATATGGACGGGAGGCAGGATGGATTGGACACGTTGGAGCAGCGATTCCACAGCAGGGAAGGCGTCGCGGTCGAGGCGAGGGAGTCCAACGGCCATAGATCACACAGGGCGTGCAGTTTGGAGTGAAGTAATGAGGGAACAAGAAAGGCTAAGTCCGATGAACGTGTCGCCGAAGCGGGATCGCACGAAGAATTTGTGTCAGTGGAGAAAAGAAAAGAATGCCCATCTGGGTTAACATACATTAGTATGGGGGCCGCATTCTCCTCCGCTAGCAGACCGTCGGCCGGAAAGCTGCTGGAACAACCCGGCAAGGCGGTGGAGTGGAGTGTGCCGCTAGGTATCCATTGCATACACGAACTGTCGTGAAGAAAGAAGACTCCTCGGCTCTTGTTCTCTAGCTGATAGGGAAACAGCGCCTCTTTCGGTGCAGCGCAGGATATATAGCTCCAGCTGTATCCCGCAACCGTCGGTGCTTCCATTGCGGGTGTAGCACATGTCGAGGAAGACGGCGAAACCGTGTGAGGTGGGCCTGCCAGCGCTTCGGATGTGATCTCCGTCTCACCCAGTAGCGCATGTGCCTCGGGAGACGGCGAGCTGCGCTGATCTGCTGCAGGGAGGGATTGTTGGGACGAGGGAGCTTTCACGAGGAGCAAAGAGCGCTTCACGTCAAGAGGGGGCGGCGCAGCGGAGGCATCTACTGAAGGAACCACGACTACTTTCTTCTTTTTTCGCCCCCGCGTTTCCTTCCTCACAGGTGGAGGGGTGGAAAGGGCGTTTTCTGAATGCCTCGGCTCCTCTGTGGACTGAGAGGCATTCGGTGCTACGCCTGGTGAGGCAGCGGCGGCATCATCCGTTTCGGTGGTATCCCTCACCACCGCAGAGAGAGCTACCTCCGGGATGGAGGGGGGTGCGATATGGTGAGATATCTCCGTTGACTTGGACGGAGGGGCAGCTACTTGTTTCGTAGCAACCACATTGAGTTTCTTTGCAGTGGAACTCTTCTTCTTCTTTGAACAGTAATTAAGAAAACCCATCGTTTCAGTGTAAATAACCTACCAACGACTAGATATCCTTCACCAATTGGAGAAATAGAAGAAAACAGGGTTATATTCCGTTATTTTTAAAAAAGAAGGAGTTCAATTAAATTACGACGAAGCGCAAGTGATTTACGAGTATTTACACAAAATAAATAATTTTTTTTACAGGTACAATGTTGATAGTCAACCAATAACCATAAAAAAAAAAAAAAGCACAGTTACAACGAACAAATACATATACAGAGTTTAAAGGATGTAGAAGATGTAAAAGAAAAGAAACACTGTGTCACAGTGTCATTAAAAAGAATCGTGACAACTGAAGCAAAAAGAACCGCTAAGGCGTTCGAAGTACCATGCGCATCAAACTTCAGGAAAATCTTTTAAAGGGGTGCCATTTTCTTTCTCTCTTTCTATACGTACAAAATGTATCATATTGTAATGCTCTATTCGCAAGAGCGGGTGGAAAAGTGTGTTTGTCTTGTCGTCTTCTCTATAGAAATTGTGTACAGTTAGAATACAGTGTAAAGCACCGGAGCATCAAGTATATCGATCAACGGAGTGAATTGATTCGCTTTCTTTTAAACCAGTAATGAACGTGCGTGCTCTCGTGACTCCAAGCACGCACCACAAGAAAGGTTAAAAGATAAAATAGTCTAATTTATACAAGGCAGCAGTACCACTGCATACGATATCAAAATAGAAGTCGGAAAAAAAAAAAAAAAAAAAGGAAGAGGAAGACCGGATCTTAATGGTGTGCTCGATCCTTCTAAAAGAAGAATTATGGTGACGCTTTTTTGCAAGGCCAAAAGTATACGAAATCCCATTCGGCCAATTACCCCCCCTCCTTCTCAATTCTCTTTTCCTTCTTTTCGTGTAGGCAAATAAGCACTCTAACCGTGTCATCTGTCTATATATAGGATCATTGTAATGCCTTTATCTGTAGGGCATCGTTATCCCTAATGATTTATAATATATCACTTTTTAAGTATAGATGTTTCTAGTAGGACAGTTTACAGTTATCGTTTTTTGTTCTCTTCCCTGCGAATATTCCGCCAAAGCATTGTACAAGTACGGAAACAAGCAGAGAAATGAAAGAAGGAGCTTTTCTCACCATTCTGCATATAAAAGTTATCTTCTAAGGGGCTACAAGCTATCCGCCACGAGTTCTGCGATCCGATACACACAACAACCGATCAACATAATCTATCATTAAGTAGACCTATTGCAACCGCCTGGCCTAGACGTGCTGAATACTCTCGTCTTCAGTGGTGGACGGACTTGTGGCAGTACTTCCCGCGAGCGCCTCCTGCTCCTGCCCTGCCTCACGCAACCGCTGCCGCATCGAGCGTTGCTTCGCCACGCGTTCGACGTGCCGCACTAACTTTCGCATGCGCCGGGCGACAATCACCGAGTTCTCCACGGCGAGCAAATGCGCCGGCAAGGGCTCGCTCGCTTCACTGAGCCCATCGCCGGACGTGTCTGCCGCGCTGTTTTCCGCCCTGGAACCCGAAGCGCTTTGTGGACGACCCGCCGCCTCCTGGAGAAGGTGCCGCAGGGAAGAGCCCTGACGGCGCAGATGAAAAATCGTGTCGGTGCACCGCTTCCACGAGGACACCGGGTACTTCTTGAGCACTTCCTGCGTAAGGCTCTTCGCATCTCGCAGCTTGACATCGAAGCCCACGCAATCCTTGTTGGCGACGATCATATTGGGCTCAAAGCTAGACATGGAGAGCTGATCCGGATTCCTGACTCGGCTCATCGCGACATACAGCAAGTGTTCGCAGGGCCACATGCGAGAGAGCTCGAGGTGCACACGACCCACCAGCGTGAGGCCCTGCACCTTGTGTACCGTGAAGGCGTAGGCGAGTGTAAGGGGAATACTCACACTAGAGAGGCTATAGTACTGGGTGCTGGGAAACCCACCCACCGTGAATTCCCTCGGAGGGATGGCGATCGTCTTACCGTTGTGAAATTGAACAACTGGGACCATGGCGATGGGCATGGCACACTCTGTGACGCAGAACACCCGGTAGCGCTCGATGCAGTTGTCGAGAGTGTCGTGGCGAATATATTCCGGGAAGTTGTTTCTTTGGCACTCTACAAAGTCCACCACCGTTCCGATGCTGCCGTTGACCAGATCCGAGGAGAGATTGCACCGGAGGAGGACACGACACCCTTTCTTGAGCGTCAACGGCAGTGCGATGGGGTGCTTCGTCATTTGGCGTTGAAGGTATTCCTCCCCGTCAGCAGTGTGGAGGCCGTCTGCCTCTGGCACGATTTCTGTTACGGTCGCCCCGAGCTCGATCTCGTTGATAAGTGGCGCGATCTCGAGAAAGCGGTCCTTCATCGCGCGTTTCCAGGTCACGCTCTCACCCGGCGGCAGCACCACTCTCATGGCGTGACCATCTTCGTACATTCTGTACAGCGAGAGCAACGAGGCACGAGGTAGATCCAAAGTGGCTTGAAGCAGCGAACGCACGTGCTTGCCGAACTCTTCCTCGTTGAACTCCGGTGTTGTGCGTAGGAGCATGGTGGCAGTGCTTTCGCACCGCAATGCTGTGATGCCCGTCTCTGGCAGAAAAAGGAAGGCGTCGCCCTCCAGGCGGCTCATCTCCTTTTCGTTGGCCGTGTGTACTTCCTTGTTGGTAGGGAGAAGATTGACCGCCGCTGGCACCATGGTGCCGGGGGGGAGCTGCTGCACCTTCTTGGTCAAGTTCTCCGGCACGATGCCACGACGCATCAACTGGAGATCCGCAGCGAATTCGGGGTACTCGTTTTGGCGCACGATGGTTTGCAAGCGCATCTTGACGAAGTTCTTCTGAAACGTTCTAGAGTAAATCACGGAGGACTCGTTGATACTGCCCAGCTGCAGAAAATCTCCACACAGGATGATTTGCACACCACCGAATGGGAGGTCTGGCGTCCCCGCCTCCTCCCGCAAGACAGCGTCGAAGCTTTCGAACAAGCGCTGCGACAACATGGAGACCTCGTCAATAATCACCACGTCGTAGTCCAGCATACCCCCGCGTCGAATAAACTCTCCTTGAGATGACACCCCAAAGGCGTGATGGAAGGTGCAGCCACCAATGTGACAGCCCGCGACGCCCGTCGTGGCGGTCATTGCGACTCGCAGTGAATGCGCCTGGAGACGGCGGCACAGGATGCGAAGAAGCACCGTCTTCCCTGTCCCTGCGCTGCCACCAATGTAGAGGTGATGCCCACGCAGCGCAATCTCAATCGCGCGCTCCTGCTCTTCGTTCAGTTTCACATCGTGGCTGTTTTCGCCCTGTTGGATTTCCAGACCATCGTTCACCTCGACAGAACCCTTTTCGGTGGAGGTACCGGCCACAACGGAGGCGTAGCGAGAGAGAGAAATGGCGTTAATCTTTCCCTGGAGAAGCTTTTGCAGCGTCTCACCGGGGTTCGTGATGACCTTGTTTGAGAGAACAGAGGCTAGCTTTCTGGCTATTGAGGGTGGCCACTTCAACGCGTCGACGCTGGTCTCACCGGATTGAAATTTTTCGGCCAACTGGTTCAGCTTTTCGGTGTCGGTGACGACTAACTGTCGGTTTTCATTCAGCGAAAAACCAATATCCAACAAGATTTTAATGGCAGGAGAGTAGTGGCTGGCCATTCGACCGGTAATGGTGTTGTACACGAGCAAGGAGTCCTTGATGGCTCTACGGGTGTCGGACTGAACATTAGAAAAAAAACGAATTCCCTCCTCAATCCCAAGGTCTGGGAGTTCCGATGCCTTAGACGGCGTGGCTGGAGTATCCTCCGGATCCATTCCCCCCTCACTACCCCCCACAGACGTGGCAGCTTCCGGCCCCGTCTGCGACGAATCCCCGTTCCTGTTCGTAGCCGCGCCTTCAGTGGACTCGGCGGACAGCTCCTTCCGCGCCGCTGTCTTGGCGACTGCACTTTGCTTTCGGCCGTTCCGCTTGGGCTTCGCGGCAGCCGGTGCTTCTCCTTCAGGCGGCTCTGGAGGCCGCGCGGTCTCGGACTCGGGCTGGACTGTCCCCGACGTCTTCGGTTTCCGGCTTCTTGTGGCAGCTCGAGTCTTCTTTACCACGGGAGGGGCGCCATTCGGTACGTCCTCCCCCGCGTCTTGAGGGCCCCTGGTCGACTGCAGTCGCCGTGGCATTTCCAACAGCGCTGTCGCACTGCAGACGCCCCAAGCGGAGCGTGGCCGACGGACCACCAGTGCACGCTCGCCGAAAGTGTGGGACACTTTCCACACTGGGCCGCGAACCCGGGATGCCACGAGAGCCCCCCATCTAGAGCACCCAGTGAGCATTGTGCTCACGAATGATCGGCTAAATAAATATGATTTTTTTTAAAATATAAAATAGTAGTATTAAAACGTAAAAGGTTCTAGTGAACGTTAAGTGTGAACGGGTGACGAATCCGACGCGGTGGTGCTCAAAAAAAAAACTATTTTTGTTTCTTTATACAACAGCAGTTAAAAAAATAATAAAAAGAAGATTCTCCTGTGTGTGGGTGATCTAAATTTAAACTTCTCTTATTCTTTTTCTTCTTTTTTTTTTTTAAACGCCGTGCTTCGACAGGTGAGTAGGACTCAGAAGCTGTGAGGAGGCCCTCTCGAACCTTCGCCAAAGAAAATGAAAAGTACACACACACACAAAAAAAAAGAACAAGGAGTAACATGAGGCCAATTTGAGAACGTCCAACAAACAAGAAAGCAAAAACAGATCTGAAGCTCATTCGAATGGACAAAAAAAGCAACGCGGAAGGTTATGAACTGATTCAGAAGAAGGTTTAAAAAAAGAGAGAGAGGGAAAAAGCACTTCAACGCACTGAAGTGCAAGAGATAAAGAACACGAACCATTTTCTTGTCTTCTTGCTTTCTCTTACTTTCTGGGAGGTAAAAGAGCCTGGGAGGACATCTTTGACGATTTAGCCAGAAAGAGCGCCTGTATGGCTTCGATTTGCCTTCTTTGGTGCCTAGAGGACCCTCTGGATCCCACCACCCGGCGTGCTTTGAGAGGCTGCGTATGGCGCCGCTTTCTCTGCCATGCTCGCTTTCGCTTTCCCGATTCTCGGACCCATGCGGCGGGAATAAAATGTGGCAAAACTTTCGCCTCTGCCACAGCTGGAACACTCTTGTCGAACAACAGGCAATCCGCAGCCACTCGCACGAGATCAATATGAAAATTGGAGATAGAAAGCTGATCCGGATTCTTGACTCGGCTCATCGCGACATACAGCAAGTGTTCGCAGGGCCACATGCGAGAGAGCTCGAGGTGCACACGACCCACCAGCGTGAGGCCCTGCACCTTGTGTACCGTGAAGGCGTAGGCGAGTGAGAGAGGAATTGTCAGCACTCCGCTGATGTAGAAGTGAGTGTTGGCAAAGCCACCCACCGGGAAGTGGACGGGAGGCACCGCCACAGGATTGCCATCCCCAAAGTCCACCAGAGGCATGGGTGGGGTGGTGAAGTTGTGTTCATAGCACAAAAAATCCGCGTACTGCTCGACGGACTCCGCTCGCTGCTTACACGTTCGTAGCTGATACGCCAAGAGGTTGGTCGGCTTCATCTCCACGAAGCCGACCACGGTGCCCAGACTGCCGTTGACCAACGTAGCGGACAAGTTGGTCCGCAGCATGACCCTTGCGCCAAGCTTGCACACAAACGGAGGAGCCATTTGGGAGCGCATGACGTATTGCTGCAGCACGGCTTCGTCCTGCTCTGTGTGCAGACCACTCGCGGAGGGCAGCACTTGACTTAGACGGAGGTCTGATGGATGCTGGTGGAGAAAGGAGCTGATTTGTTCCCGTATCTTCAAATCCACCTCCGTCATGTTCTGTTCCGATACGCAGCTGGGGACGCGCACACGGAACACTAGACCATCCGAGTAAAGTCGGTACAATACCACGTGACGCTCTGGATGCCGCCGCAGGTCCTCGATTTCCTCTGCTGCATCGCTCGGGCTCCCCTCTGGAGGAGGCGACGCTTGGAGGAAGCAGGAAACGGCAAGGTCCAGAAGAGAAGCCTGAAGGCGAGTCAAGTCCGTCAGGGATCGACGGCACGCCTCTGCGGATGTGCGAGTAGAGGAGTCTAGCAGGAGAAACGAGGACGTCCATCGGTCTTGCAGCTGCGGGAGTGTCACCATGGCATGGTACTCCACCTCCTCCCCATCGAGTTTGCTCAACATAATACGGTTCGCCTGTCGCGCCAGTCCATTGGTCGGGAGCAAGTTTACTGCGTTTTCCACTATGACTGCTGGTATCCCAGGAGACGTGTCGTCTATTGGGGGAAGCGGTATGACCCCTGGTGGAAGAGGTGGCTCCCTTCCGTTGGGCGTCTCCTCCTCACGCAAGGAGCCTTCCGCTACATCTCCCCGTTCCGAAGTGGTCGTTTCGATAAAATGCTGGAGCGTATCGATGAAGCGGACCGTCTTGTCCCAGCTCGGCAGCACCTGCCCCTGGCGAAGTGCCTGAAGGTGAATGTAGAAGAGAGGGCTGCTCTCCTGACGAATGGACTTCATTAGCTTTAGCATGATAAAATGCTGCCGGAAGACGGAGGACACGACAATCGATTTTGCCCCAATCGCCCCAAGCTGCAGAAAATCACCGCAAAGAATCATCTGAACCCCTCCAAACGGGAGCTCGTTGCGATGTGCGAGCCGTAACTGCAGCTCCAACTCCTCGAACAACTCCTGCGACAACATCGAGACTTCATCAATGACGATGACGTCATAACTTCGGAGTTCTTTCCGGCGCAGAATGCGGCCCTCCAGCGTGATGCCAAAACGGTGATGCAGCGTGGTGCCGCCAATGTGAAAGGCGGCTAGGCCAGTGGTGGCCGTGACCGCGACGGCGAGGCCCTCCTCCACCAGACGCCGGCGCAGCACTCGCAGCAGCACCGACTTCCCTGTTCCGGCGCTACCGCCCACGTAGAGGTGATGCCCCTCCAGTGCCAGGTCCAGCACGCGGCGCTGCTCCTCGCTCAGGTCCTCCACCGAAAGAAGTCGCTCCCTGGCGGTGGTGTCGTGCGGGTGCTCCACCGCCTCCGAGACGTGGGAACCCCCATGCGGAATCGCCACCAGTTGCGGGTCCGGCGGCGAACTCGCAGTCTCCACACAAGTCACCGAGTCTGCCAAGCCACTCACCTTGTGCTGGTACAGGTGAAGGAACTCTCGCACCCGCTCAGAAACATTTTGCAGGGTGGAGGACTCCAACAACCGTCGGAAACGCCGGAACACGGTGGAGGACCAATGAGTGGGCCATTGAATACTCTTGTCATGTAGCGCCACCGTGAAGGTGTGAAGGGCCTCTGGGTCATCGAGCACCAGTAACCGCGACTCGTGACAGACACGAATGCCAAGATATCGAAGCGCCTGAACAGAGGCGGTGTCAGACTGGGCCACTCTCCGAGTGAACACATTGAAGAGCAGAAACTTCTCACTCTCTTGTTTTACCTTCGGCTCGGCTTCTCCGGAGAGTTTTGCAGGCGGGTGACACGGCGCTCGGCTTGAACGCCGTGTCACCCGCCTTTCGGATCCGTGGTGCAAAGAGGAGGAGGCATCATCACAGCTCTCTCGGCCACGATCTTCGAGGTAGTACGATCGCAGCGCTTCTAACTGTGCTTCCAGCGACACGGGAACGCACGGCCCCTCACAGGCAGCTGGATGATCTCCCTCCTGCTGTAGCCAAGCCAAGGGATCTTCCAGCACCACAGCAGGCGTGGAGGAGGACACCGACTGGCGAGGACATTTGACCTGGATCACAGGGCACTCGTGCGCACTCCACTCGGTCAGGGCATCGACAGAGCTGGGAAGACTAAAACGTATCGACGCATCTGCTGAGACCACTTCCGTGCTAACTGGTGAAGAATCGCAACTAACGGGATTATTCTTTTCGTTCGTCTCTTCCGCTCCTTTAGCAGGAATGGCTGTGTCACCACTGACAAGCGGAGGTGATGACGCCGGTGGAGCCGTCTCCTTCTTGCGGACCGCTGATGCTAGTGGCTTTGGAGGGAGATAGTGGGAGTGCGGGTCCTTCTGAAACAGCAGCGGCGTATACACTTGTCCACCTCCCACAGCGGCGTTGGACTGTGTGGATCGCTTGACTCGGACTACCCCAGTACCATGAAGATGGGTGGAGGAATCACCATCTGCGGTTTTCTTTGAGCTCTGCCTGTCGCCTAGTGACGAAGGCGTGGAGACTGTGTGATGCGATGAGGACAGGAAGCGCTTCGAGATCCAATGAGGAGGCGAAGCGGAGGAGGGTAAAATTCTCGTGCGACGGTGGAGCAGCGAGGAGTCGGCAGAGCGATGTGTAGCGGGGAGACGGAGCCGCGAGATACGTGCCACAAAGTGACCACAGAGCTCTAAAGGGTAGTGTGTCACTTTCCGGAGTGAAGTCTTCACAGGAGTGGGCCATGCGGCTTGCGAGATAAAACTCCCAGAACCGCACAATGATGCTCTCTGAGCGACGACAGCCAAAGGGTTGCGAGAGCTTCCATACATGCAAGACCCCAATATATCTCACACGATCTCTCCTTCCTTTGGATAAATAGTTCCTCTGGTGTTTGTGGGCGTCGTTTCTGATGAGAAATGATAATTAAATTTAAATTAATTAATATATTTTTTTGAGTGTTCCTTGCTGCACCTTCCGTTTTCTTTTACACAAAGAACTACCAAAAAGCGGATAAAGGGAAAGACATCTAATTACTTTAAAAGTTACCTCTCTAATTTAAATTTTACAAAATCTATTTGGCTTTGCAAACGACGTATCGCTACTCTTCTCAGAGTCCACGACACAGGGAAAACAAAACAATCAAAAAGAGCACAACTGGAATACGGAGAGAACTATCTGGAAGGAAGGGGGGAGCGAATAAATAATAAATAAAAGTGATAACGGTTTAACTAAAATGTCTATTTCTGATAATGCAAGGGATCTATAAGTTTATATAAAGAAAGAGTTTCTTAATAGAGTGAAGGGATCAATATCCTTTAAGGTATCTCTCATGCAATAATGAGCTAGTGCCACTTTCTTGTGAGATAGAGTATTCTAGCACAGAATACTTCTAGCGAACGAAGCTAAAAATAGAGAAGAATAAAGAAAAAAAAAAAAAAGGACAGCAGCGGGAGAAAAGAAAGATTATCCTTTCACTTCATCACAGAACCAAAAAACTTCTCCAAATAAGGGATTTCCAATGCGCTCAAAAGACATTGAATTATGCTGTATCTTTTCATCATTTTCTTTTTTAAAAAATTATAGAATTGACGGCTACACACGTCAGAAGCCTTAACGCAATTAATGTTTTCTTTAGAGAAGCACATGCAATCCTGAACACTTCTCAGATCACCGTGTCCTCCGTGTTGCAGACGTATTGCCGGCACAGGTTTCGCATCTCCTTCACCATTTTTTCCACCTGCTCAATCTGATTCCGCTTGTAATTCCACAAATGGCTCCAGCGAAAAGGCCGCCGAGAGCCGTACTTCACGTACGCGATGACACGAAGCCCACCAGCTGTGGAATCCGGCCGTGTGCTGTCCTCCGACCCCCCCGCAAACGCACTCGGGGAACGGGTGATAGGCGAGCCTGACTCCGCTGCGAATTGAGACTTCCAGCACAAGAAACCGTAGGAGGGCACCTCAATAGTCAGCTGGCGGTCCAGAGGTGACAACATTTGCTGCAGGTGTTCGTGATCGCGGGTTTCGCCGCCATAGAAGAACATACACGTGTCCGGAGGAAGCTTGTGCAGAAAGCGGAGCTCACGGCATATTTCCTGTGGCAGCGCTTGTAGCAGTTGACTAGATGTGAAGTGAACTCCTTCCAGGAGCTCCATCGTGACACTGCGGGGGGAAACAACACGTTCCGCTCCACGCACTTTGAATAAGGTTTCTACGGGTACCAGCCCAACAAGGCTCGGATCTTTTGCCTTCTCGACCAGCCCCAGCGGCTCGCGACGACTCACTTCAAAGCCGAAGGAGGGAAACAGGAAAGAGCCGAGCAGACCCATTTCCATCGCATCAAGGCACTGAAAAGGAAAGTAGATCTCCGTCTTGAGCTGCCGGAACCCTTGGCCGTCTAGCTCCGGCGTGAAGTAGGACTTGACACCGTTCTGGCTTTCGTCCTGCAGGCACTCCCACACCGAGCCCTTCTCTGCTGCCGCCATGTGCTCCAGGAAGCGTACCAGTGGGGACGGCAGGACTTTGCGGCTCTGGTACACCCCAGGAAAGGGAGTGGTCGGCGAGGGGAAGCGAGCCGAGTACAGCTCCACTGGACCCGCAAGCGCCACCAGCGGCTCCAACGCTGGGGCCCCGCCGGCCTCGATTGTGCGATCGGAGGACCAGTGAATGCCTGGGGGCGGCTGCGGGGAGCGGCTTCCCTGCGGCGCGGTATTCCCTTCATCCAGAAAGGGGTAGTACCGGCTGTTGTTCCGGTACGCAATCAGCTCGTTGGGGAGTCGCCCGCGGTGCTGAAGAACCTTGACGACCCGAAAGAGAGCATGAATGACACTGCGGTACACCGTATGACGGTAGACCACCTGATGCGTCTCCAGGGACGGAATGGACATACTGCGATACACGCAGAGTGTCAGAGACCCGTCGGGCTCATCAAAGCCAAGCCACATAAGGTGATGCAGCGTCGCGTGTTGAGCGGAGGTGGTGGGCGAGCCCGGGCTTACCGCAACCCCACCCAGCGCTTCTCTCGGGCAGTGAACAGAGCAGGAGAGATAGGCGTATCCGGCCGAAGCGTTGGTGCTGCTCATGGTGTTCGGAGTGTCATGCTGACCCTTGAACGGATGCCGAATGTTCAGCTCCGCCTGCTGGTCCTTGTCCAGCAACACCGCGGGAGAAACGTAGGCGTAGTACTCAAACGGTGTAACACCAAGCACCCTGGAGTGGAACACATACCGCACAATGAAGAGATTATACTCTAGCTGTTTAACCACCTCCATCTCGGTGCACAGCGGATACATAAAGGAGGGACAGTGTTGCGGGGGTATATTCTTTCCATGACGCGCTTCAAGGAAGAACGGATCCAGAAGCACCGACTGAAGGGAGCCAATGGAGGCGTTGGAAATGTTGATGGCTGCCCGAACCTCCACTGCCGATGTATTGAAGGGACTCTGACGCTCTGTCAAGTGCAAACCCCGAAAATGCCATGACTTACACCATCCTGCGGTGCCGTCCTTCTGATTCCATCCTCGAAGAGGGCGCAGCACCACACAGGAATACGGCGCTCCATAATTTTGAAGTTGTGTGAGGAGGTGCTGCTCATCAGATGTCAGCGGCTGCAGTTGCGGACGATGCCGCAACACCCGCTCCCCACTATTATACTGAAATAGTGAGGCAACGTCCATGGGGTGATAATTTTCATGGGTCTTGAGGTAAAACAAGAGCACCAACACCGAAAGGAATGCCACCAGCAGTGCCACCAGCAGCTCCAGTGACGTTAGCCTCCAATGTGAAGGGGTCCAGTGCAGCAAGAGAAATAGCAGAGCAAGCAGGAGCAACAGCCCCGCACTGACGACAACGATGCGATCGACTGGATCCGTGGTACGGATGTCAAAGGCTTCTTTCACCTCCCGCCAGCGCACGCGGCGGGGATGCACTTTCTTCCACCCACGCGACAGGGCGGAGGAAATGTGTTGTTTGTGGAAAGCGGCAAATGGAAGCGCGGCGAGCCACGAGCGAAGCGCTGTAACGTCGTCCGGTACCGTCCGACCCTTTGCAGCTGCCTCTGGGATGGTGCCGCTGCTGGACGAGGTTATTGGTTTCTGCGCCGCGGCCCCAGCCGGTGCCAGAGGCGGCGGTGAAGGCGAAACCCTTGGCCGCTGCTCGGTGTGTTGGGGCGGTGAAGCCCGCGCTGGCTCGGCGAAGGTGGAGGCGCCGGCGGTAGCCACACCGTCAGCGGGAAGTTCCAGCGATGAAAGATGGCCTTCCCGGATGGCCTGCAGCGCAGCTACGGGAAACCGCTTTGGAGGCTTAGGTGGGCCGAGGGGATCTAGACTACTCGCAGCGGGTGTTGAATTGGAGGGCGGGGCGGCCGGCCACGACTGCTGCGGCGGCGGCGCTGGGGTAGTGAAGGAGGAAATGCTGGCGAGCTCTTCCGGCTCCCTGGTTTCCGTTTCCCTTCCTCCTTGTCTTTGCGTTCCCTTTACGCGGTGGAGCAGCATACTCCATCGCTCGGGAGAGAAGTGAGTGGCTCGAAGACCCGTTCGAGCCCCTTCTCGAAGACTTTCAGGCACCAGCGCAGCCGCCCCACTTCTACTCTCACCATCTAGAGCATCGTTCTGCTTTACTTCCTTGATAAACAGTTGCTTCCACGCATCCAACACCACCGCAAAGGCAGCCATGATATCTCCTAGCTCGCTGGCCACGGCGAGCACATGACGCGCTGTGCCGTCGTCCAGCGTTGCCTTTTCCCGCACTCGCTGTTTTTCCTCCGCAAAGTCCACAGGGTTACAGCTGTGAATGAGACGAAACAAGAAACGGTCGCTGCTGCTCCTCCAGTAACGATTATACAAGGAGGAGCTCTTTACCTGGCCGGCGTCGGTGCGTTGCTGCACACAGAGGCAGCCCAACGCCGATGCCACATTCCGCCATGATATATGGGAATACGAAACTTCAGCGTTAGGGAGCAGAAACTCCATCGACGAAATTATCTGAAGCTTTTTTTCTCTTTAATTTTTTTTTTTGAATAAAGAAGTAAGAGAGCAAAACTAAATGACACGTTCAATACCTTGTTGAAGCTATGTGGCAGCCTGTGTCACTCTTCGGAATCGATAAAGTGGGATGCCTGACTGGGCCACACTCCACGAAATTTCACCGAAGAGAGAGCAGTTGATAGTACACGATATTAAAATTGTAATGCGTCCAGTTTTGACGACCAGATTAAAAGCCTTCCCTAGATGATACAAAATATAATAATCAATCGAAAAAAAGAAAAAAAAAAGAAGTGCCTCTACAACTCAACACATTAAAACAGGGAAATAGATATTCATCTGTTATGAATCAATAATAATTAATAGTACCGAATAGTTTTTACTTGTCTACATACGGCAATAGGATCAATCCACCACTCTGTATCGCCTGCAAGAAAACAAAATAACAAAACAATATCTTCGATTTTTCAGCGCAAGTGTACATTTTTTTCCGTAAATAAATACATATATATATATATTCAACAATGAATAAACACCCCCTTTAAAAAACGTGAAATAAAGCATCCGGAAGAGTGATTCATCATATTTTTGTTGGTGATTGCTTTGCATTTGGTCCTTCTTCATTTACTTCAGCGCTTTTCCATTGCTGTACCGAAAGCCCACAACTAAATCAGCCCGCTCATTGGCAATAAAGTGTTGGACCTCCTCCAATGATAACAATTGTTCAGAAAAAAAAAAAAAAACGTAAAAGATATTACTAGTACTCGTAATAGCAGCGAACGAAAATTATGTAACAGAATACAACACACTCATGCCCACGCTCCAGATTCCAATTTTGCGATAACCGCACTGAAGTGGTTTCTACTGCCCCACTTCTTCAGTTTGACCCCAGACTCTGCCGCTTCACCCGCAACGAATCCCGTTGAAACGACGCACGGCTCAAATCTTTCTCTTCCCCTCCTTGCTTCGATGTCGATTTCGTTCGGCTAAGCAACGGCTGCAAGTTCTCCACGTGGTGGCACAGCGGCTTCAATGAGCGACGGAGGAAGACATCTAATCGCTGGGAGTACGGAATAAGCGGATTAGGCTGCTTTAAATGGCAAATGACGCATAGGAATTGCAGAAATCCCTCGTACACAAGTACTTCAATATCCTTTTGGTGTGTGCCGTTGGACAACGCTTTTGCGCGAGGGTCTACAATGCTCACAGACCGTGGCGCACGACGTCGACCGTCTCGAGGCTTTCCATCGATCTCTCTCCGCTTTGCCGCTGCCTCCTCCTCGTACGAGTGACGAGTCACACAGCAGTGCTGAAACACTTCGTAAACGAAACGCTGTGAAATCTCAGTACTCGTCAACATCGCGTCGTGCAGAAGCTGCAGCAAGTCCTCCTTCCCCATCCCTGCAGCACCGTAGACATCCTTGCTGTAAGCGTTAAACACCAAGATAATGGCGGGGGTGTAACGAGCCAAAACCTCTTGCGTGATAGCCCCCATGGTGAGACGATGAATCACCGCTCGCGGCTCATCGCTGAGCACATCCCCTGCCACCTTGGGAATGTAGCCGTGTACAAAGTGCTGCAGGCAATCACCTAACCAGATCAGCTTCACCTCCACCACCTTCGGCGGTTTCGCACTAAACTGTGAACCCGAAGGATCAACGTTCTCTAGCTCACAGCCCACATCGGCGGATACGACACTGGGGGTCGGCGAGCCAGCATCCGACCGCCCATTCGAGCCGACCGCTACGGCATATCCGGGGGTGGGTTCCCTGAAGCTCTCCTCAAAGGCGACAAAATCCTCCGGCAAGTTGATACTCGCCTTCACCACGGGTGGGTCGTTTTGCAAGGGGTACATCTCATTGGCCACTAGAGCGGTGGCAATAAGAAAGGCAGCAAATGTCATGTCATCACTCACCTTCGGAATTGCATTCCAATTGGCCCCGAGAAGATGATCGCTCAACGAGGACTTTCGCGAATTCACCAACGCGTTGCCAGTGAAGGTTCGAGCACGAGCTCGCATCGAATGAGACTTCTCGGACTGATCCGGGGAGCTGCTAGCCACTTCATTAAGTGCCATCACCGCTTCATAGAAGATGGTGGAGGCCACATCCATGTCGAGGATGGCGTTCTCCTCCTCCTCAGGGGTGCTGGCGAGCAGCTTCNCTCCTAGAGGGGTTCCAGATGCCATTACAGTAGCCGGCAACGCTGCATCAGAGAGTTCATTGGTCAGGGGTGAAGCGGCCCTCTCGCTCTCCCTCTCCTGAAAGGCTAGGTACTCCTTCTGAAAATTGATGCCATCTTGTACCATAGGGGGCGGTTTGTTGACGGCGTACACTTCATCCGCAATGAGCGCTATGGCAATGAGAAAGGCTACAAATGTCATGTCATCACTCACCTTCGGGATGTTAATCCACGCACCGATAGTATCGTGGCCCGTAAGATTGCGTCGTGAATTCACCAACGCGTTGCCAGTGAAGGTTCGAGCACGAGCTCGCGTTGTTCGTCTGGTTTGATTCGGTTCACGAGAAGCCGACTCGTTAAGTGCCATCACCGCTTCATAGAAGATGGTGGATGCCACATCCATGTCGAGGATGGCGTTCTCCTCCTCCTCAGGGGTGCTGGCGAGCAGCTTCAGATCGGTGCACAGCAGCCGCCAACCCCCAAGGCTCAGCGTCGGCAGGGCCAGCTCCGCGGAGAGCGTGGAGCGCCGCAGGAACAGTGTCAGCAAGTCATTGGAGGTCAGGTGAATGGCGTGAAGCAACTCCTGTGCCTCGCGCTCCATCAGCACACTGGTGCGCAGCTGAAAGACAGTGTCCCCAGGTCGAGCAGCGGTAGTCGAGTTCGCAGAGTAACCAAACTCCTCACTTTGAGGGATCGATGGGCCCCCACATACCTCTTCTCCAGATGAATTGGGGGAGACGCCGGCATCTGCCTCTGGATGGATCGTACATCTGTTTCTTGGGAGAGCTGCTTGAGGATTTTCTGCCAATACCTCTTCAATACTCAGTTTACCCTCCCGTACCTTGTTGCGCAATGCCTCGGCACGTTTGGAGTACACCCGCATGAAGCAGCGACAGTGCAGCGGGACATGCCACTCTCCCTCACGCTCCAGACCCACACGCAGAGCATGAGGAGATGCTCTGGGCCCCGTAAAAACACCGCGGCTTAAGCCGGAGTATGTCATCACCGGCACCAGACACGACATGATAACGTGCCAGCGGTGCAGCTGCAGCGAGCGGTTCAGCGCCATCCCGAGCTCCCCAAGAATGTTAGCCAGCTGAGGGGAGTCGAAGGCGTCGCTGGGCCAGAAGTTACCACGCAGGAGAAAGGGGTGGGCGTTGGTGCCGAACACAGGGAGACACCGTTCCTTGAAAAGATACCACGGAGATTTGTCCTCATCATCGAGTTTCATCATGATCTCCTCCTCCATCGTCAGCTGACTGCGATCTAACTTGGAAGATGCACTCGAGTGCCGCTGTTGGACACCACCACTCAGTAAATGAAGGATCGCCGCCTTCTCGACCTCTGCACTCTGATGGCATTTGTGGTTGAACGGGTGAGAGAAGCGGCAGTACAGCAGCGCAATGAACGTAACCACCGACGCACGCTCTCCCATCGCCAATGCGTGAGGGTCAATCACTTCCTGGAGCTCAATACGACCGGCCGCAGGGGGTTGCTGCAGATCAGTGATTTCGAGAATGGTCTTGTAGAGCTTCTGCCGGTCCTGCTCCAAGGAGTTATTCGTTAGCATGTCCGAACCAGCCATCAACTCCGTGGCGAACTGCAGAAGCAATGTCATGCGCTCACTAGGCCGCATACTGAGAAGGTCACCGAAACACTCAGGGTAGACTGGAAATGGCGTATCGAGCTGCACATTGTGCTTCCGAAGGAGCTGCCGACGGCGATCTGGATAATTCGTTCCGAACACTTCCTCCCCTTCCGCTCCCTTTTCTTGGTCTCGATTCGCCGTACGCTGCAAGTAGCGTGGAAGCGACAAGTAGAAGAGCAGCCGACTCAGCAAAATACCGTTACGTGCCTCCTCTGAGAAACTGCTGAAGCGCGTGGAGAGAACGCCACCCTTCAAATCGTCAAGGTCTTGAAGATCGTCCAGGCATGCATTGGCCCAGTCTTGAAGGATCATTAACGCATCCGGCAAGGGGTACGACGAGGAAAGTACGACGGGGGCCAGCTTACCGAACAGACGTTCCTCCTCCTCCTGCGCAGAAGGCTCGTACGGCTCCCCTTCATCGCTCGCATCAGAGGGATCCGAAGGGGCAGAGCGGGGAATTGGTACAAAATTGGGCTTCTTGTCTTCTGGTTTTTGGTCCAGACGAACGCGGAGGTTGTCGAGGGACTCCGAGATGTGCGTGGAGCAGGAGCACAGTTCACCCACCACACGTAAAACGACGCGCTGCCAAGGACGGTTCCGATGTGCACGAATCCGAGATTTTAGCTGGATGATCTTGCGGTCCCTGTCGTTGAGAATAAACTGCTTCTCCTGAGCCATATTGCAATAGTGCATCTTCTCTTCTGTCACACGCAGTAACTCGGACTCCAGCGTGCGGTTTCGCTCTCGCAAGTTGTCTCGCTCCTGCTCCACTTTCCGCAACATCTTGGACTGCACACCAATTTCAGCTCGCAAGTGGTTACAGACGTCTTCCATTTCCTTCAACTTATTCAGCATTTCCTCAAAGGTGCCACTTGCTTTGATTTGTAGATCATGAACCTTGGCTGGAGGTTCAATTTGATTTTCCGGTAAACAATTTTGATTCTGTTGTGCTAAAGCCGATGGTTGAGTAGTGGCGAATGACCATGGCGAATTACCAATGACCGTCGCGTCTGCTAAGGAAAGACGTCCGTTGGAACTGTGCAACATTCGTTCGGTTGGTGGACGAGGGGTAACACAATTTGATTTCGGCACCATCAAGTCCTCTCTCGAAACCATCGATACACTTGCACTCCTTAGGCTAGTAATGGCTTTCGCGAGGAGGCTTTGTGGCCCGGATGGCGGTACTCGAGCACTACGAGCGGAGAATAGATCGGCAGAGCTCAGTGTTCCCCTACTGGCTACCACTTCACTGCCAGTGTTCACCGCGCCAGTGGGATGGGTCGTGCGACTTACCACATTCGCTTGCTCTTTCGGCGCGCCTTTCACATGCACCGCTGTTTCAGCGAGCCGGGTCGCCATGAGTCGGTTCCTCCCCGCTGGAGACAATTCCTCACCATCCACACTAGGGAGCTCCGCGATAAAATCTGTTCCATTGAGGAAGTTAACGTATTCCTGACGAACATTCTTCAGGTAGTTCATATTGGAGGAGTTTCGAGCTTCAAAACGCCACGCAGCGAATACCGCAAGAACCCGTCTAACTTTCCTGAGGCGAGCCACATGAGCCAGCAC
>JASAOA010001730.1:0-56565 GCA_030849815.1 Vickermania spadyakhi
CAGCTCGTCCGTCACGGTTGCTGGGATGTTTCGCAAGTACAAGTTCCGGTTGCTGTGCCCAGGCGGAACGGCCATTATAGTTTCGATGGGGTTTGCGAAGTCCAGCATCACCGTAAATGGAACCACAACTAAGAATTTACTGGTACAGCACGTTATTGTAGTGTCAAAAGGGGTAGTGTGAAAAAAGAGTATGTATGAAGGGATGAAGCAATTGATGAAGGGAAAGAGACTAAAGAGAGCAAACAGCAGCGACAAAAAAGGAAGAAACACACAGAACAAAAAATGGTTGTAGAAACATATTTTTAAACAAGAGTATACATATCAAATTTATTCATTACGATTGTTTAGCGGGGGGTGTAAAAAAATGGCAAAAAAAAAAAGAATAAAATGAATAATTGGAACCGAAAAGAGCAAAATCGGGTTCACACGCGCCGGTGCTGGCAGACCTTCACTGCATAATTTAAAATAGAAGGCACACTTGTTAGCGGTAGTAATGAAATAAATGAGCCTTTATGATGTTTGTCCTCTCCTGAGCGAACGCTACAGTATTCATTTCATATGGTCTAGAACGATTAGGGGCTATACGCAATAACGGAGTGTCCCTTTCCCTTAGAGCTACCCGCTGAAGAATAAATGCCAACCTAAGGCAGCGGTTTATCCGTCATCCATTTAAGTTTGATATCGCTGGCTATGTGATGCTTCGGTAAAAAATAAAAGTACTCTTCTCAAATAAACCGAACAGTAAAAACAAAACAAACTAAAAAGAGAAATCACAACAGGAAGCACAACATGAAATGTGAGTAATATTTGGAGGGATCGATCGACAGGCAACAAAATATATTCGGTGCATATCATTCTTACTACCGTATGCTGTTAGCTTATTGACTGCTTGTGCATTCTAGTCCAACAGATTAAACAATTGTTTCCTTCTGAAAAAGGAACTAAAAGTAGTTAAAATCTTTTATACGCTCATTTCACTATTATTTATTTCTTCTTATCTGTTTCAGCGGCAGTACTTCGGAAGAAAAGGAAGGCACGCACATCACACAAACACACACATCAGGCATCGCCTGCATCTAAACCTCAAATGTGACATGAAGGTGCGTCCGTCAATGTCTCTCGTTTAGAGACATTCTCCTCGAGAAATATCCGATCCAGCACGGGCACAGCAGACATAAAATCATTTTTCTTCTTTCTTACGCTTTCAAGTGGATTTTTCGCTTTTCCCTCGCGACCGCAGCGGCTCTCGCGGACTCCTCCGACTCCATCGTTTTGTACGCTTTTTTCAGCTCGCTCTTCTCCTGCCGTCGCTCCCGCTGCGCTGCCTTCACCGCCTGGCGCCGCAGCTTCTTCTCCTCCTTCGTTTCGCCCTTCACGCGCTCCAACACGAGCGGCTCGGTCGCGCGATGCCGGGGAGTGGGGGAGCGCTCCGCCCCCTCGCGTACCGGGTTCACCGCACTGCTGGCGGCGCAGCTCCGCGGTGGGGCCCGAATCACGTTGGGCTGGTTGTAGTAGGTCGAGTACGTGCTCACCACGGTCTCGCAGTCCAGGCGATCCGCCTTGCCTCGCACCGGGCGCTCGATGATCTCGTACTGTTCCGGCTCCTCTTCCACAGGGGCCGGTGGCGCTTGACCCGCCTGCACTTGTCGGACCCGACGGAGCGCTCCTTCACGGATGCGCTCCGTCTCGAGCATGAAGTCTTGTGCGAACCTGGCCTTCTTTTCGTTCTGCCTCGTTGGAAAGTAGATACCGCCCTCGACCGGATCCACGTCGAAGGCACCTTCACGGTGTTCCATGATACGCAACTGCTGAAGGCGGCCACGATTCTTTGCGAGCTCTGTCGTCTCGTAATCAATACCCGCGCGCTCCGTCACGAACTCTTCCAGCGCGGGAAGGTACTTTTTCACAGAGAGCGCACCATGAGTTCGAGGATCGACACTGTTCACCTCGTTAATGGCAGCATCAATGTTGAACTCCTTCATCATTTCAGTAAATTGCCGGTCGATCGCTCTGCCCGCGGGATCATGCGTCGGGTAGGCATCACCGGTGGCCGGATTCACGTGGTAGGCAGGGACGGTCATGCGACTCCGTTCGGTGCCACGGCGGTGTGCGGCCAGTACACCGGCCCGCTCTTCCTCGGTGAGGAGCTTCCAGACCTCCCCATCGACGGGCAGGTCATCTTCACCGGCGTCTTCCTCCTCCTCGTCTTCGAACTCCAATCCCTCGTCACCCTCCCATCCCTCCTCGTCGTAGCCCTCACTGGGGCCGCCGAGCACGAGCTGGCGGATAAAGTCGTCCGTCACACCGCCCTCCACGGCGTCCTCAAAGAGCGGATCCTCGAGCTCTTCGGCCACGACTTGTTCGTCGCCGTCGTCAGCGAGGTCGTGGCGCACACACGCAGGCGCCTCGTCCTCTTCGTCCGCCTCGTCCTCCTCGTCGTCGTACCACTCGTCTCCCCAGTCATCCAAGCCGTTATGCATCCGTGTGGATAGCTGCCGGCGAACATTTTCACGCTCTGGGTTGTAGGTGTGTGCGCGGAGCTCGCGCTCCGGCACCAGATCGACTTGCACAGGTGCATCCGGGTCTTCCTCCTCGTTGCGTGGGAGATGCACCAGCTTGAAGGTGACTCCCTTCTTCTTTGCACCAGACTTGCCGTGCTTGCCCATGAAACGCAGTCGATGTGTCGTACTCTGGGCAGACTAACGAAATGGAAGCGATGGAAAGTTTGGTTATTCTTCTTAGCACAGGAGCGGTGTGGAGGAGAATTATGCAGAAGTTCCTTTGGCTTCGTCGTCATTGCATCCATAAAGAAAAGAAAGAAGGGAGGTGAAAAGAAAAAGAGAAGAAAAAGAATTTAAAATGAAATTGTGAAAATTCAGTTTTGGCACAGCCTGCACCGCAGATTATTCACACTCAGAGTACGATTAAATGTCAGGTTTGGTTTTTATCGCCTTGTCCTACCACACCCTCAAAAGAACTTTCTTCGGTATGTCAACAGAAAAAAAAGGATTTTAAAAAAGGTAGTTTTCATTGTGATATTTCTCATCCAAAAAATAAATGACAAATAGATACACAAAACTAATTGAAAATTAGTCTCGTAAATGATCTCAGAAGANGGGCGCCCCCAATATATAACAATAACACCATCATAGTAGAAGTAGTATTAATTGGGAGACATTATCGAATTTGTGTAACTATCGTGTTGTTAATGAAATTGTAAAGTGTTCAGCAGAATTAAGAAGGAGAGGCAGAAAATATCGCCAATATAATATAAAGAAATCCACCGAGTAAAAACAAAAACATAACATTAAATCATCAAGAAAAAAGGGAAGTAAATCAATAATGCTCGGAAATTGTACTCTATTCATCTGACGCGCTTCTCATATGAAGAATTGTGCACACCAAATATTACAAAAAAAATAATAATGTACAATACTTGTATATAAAAAGAAGTCTTCGTTTATCATTAAAATGTATACAAACACCATTACTCAAAAGAAAAATTAATCAAAAATAAAAAAGGAATTGCAACACCTTCCTGAAGAAATAAAATAGTTGTCCGTGGACTTTTTATTTCCTTCTTTTATTTTATGGATGTTGTGGTGTGCAATTTCGTTGCTAAACTCTGAAACAGCGATACAGGGACTATATGCAACACATTGTGACCAATTTTTTTTTAAAAAAAAGCAAGCATTAGCGGATTAGTTATTAATCTAACCAAAGAAGCATATAGAGAAATAAATTTGAGCTTTACCTTCCACTCACTTTTCTTTTAGTGAAGAGTAAAAGTTAAAATGTGTACTACTACTGCGTGTGGAAAGTATTTCTCAGAAAGGTTTACACGTTTAAGAGTTTCATCGACTAGAATGATAAAAATAACATTACTAATAATAGTAATAGTAATCAAAATAAATAGGTATAATTCTACATCACTAGCTTTAATCGTTCGAGTTCATTCAACCTGACCCGCAACAGCCTTGTCCCAATATTTACATTAAGGAACAACAACTAAAAAAGGCAGAAATTATAGAAAAAATAGTTCTTCGACGTACAAAAATAATATCCTGCTGCATCTCTGCTCGCCAACAGGTGACTATCACAAGTGATGTTCTCTAATACTCATTCTTTCGATTATCACTCTACATTTCTCATGGTTTTACGTTCGTTTCTTTTCTTATCTTTATTTTTTGGTGTTCGCGCCATTGGCTTAAACGAATCGGTGGAGCAGCGTAGAGTGACCTAGGATGTGAGAGACGACCCCTCTTCTACAGAAAGAACGGAAATACTAACAATAATAGCCACAACATTAAATGTATGTTGGAGGCGTGTCTAATATTGTTTCTTTTTTTTTTTCTTTTTGTTTGACATTTCGTGAATTAAACCAGGTGCGATTAACTTCTTTCACTCACTTGCTCTGTTTTCAAGTTGTATGGAAAAACATGCTCAGAAGGAATATCGAAGTTAATCGGTTCTTTCGGTGTTCCCTACTTAGTTCACGGAAGTATTTGTGTTCGCTTGCGAACAACGATGATATCTATTTTCATTCAAATCTTCTCAGCACATCCGCTGATCACCACGTGTCTAGCATAGTGCAACCGTTTGATTTTCTCCTCATGTCGGTCGCTCTTTTTGTCAAATCAAGATAAACCCAATGTTCGTTGACTCTTTTTATTACGTTATATAGTTTTTTGTTTACTTTTGGTTGAATATTTAAAGTTATTCTTTTCTTCCTCCTTTAAAATTGTTTTAAATTATGTGTTTTGATGTCATCATAGCACACTCGCTTCTGCGTGCGGCGCATCACGGGATACGCGAGTGTAGTACCATAGTAGATCTCATGCTGCACGATGAAGAGTTTAGTTTTTCTCAGAATCACGACTGAGACTGCTGAAAAGAGCACATTCACCGTAACCAGTGCGCACAGATAATAATAGTAATCATCATCGTTTTAAAAATTAAAAAAAAAAAAAGGTTAAATAGATTTACTAAACACCGCAGTAACAGTAATCATAGTATTCGTGATAAAGTTAACAATAGAAAAGGAAATATAAATTCGTCTAAACCAAACAAACATAAAAATCATGAAACACATAAAATAAATTAAAATTACTGAGGAAAAGAAAAAAAAAAGTGAGAGAGATGGAGTTTCAACTCTTAGGGTTCTAATTGAAGGTAACAACTCGATCACTTTCGCAGGGGAATCACAATAGCAGTAATATCAGACAAACGTGCGTACACCAACAATGAGCGACGCCCATGAATATTTTGCCACTGTACGTCTCAAACGGGGCGAAAAGAATAAAAGAAAAGAACAACCAAAAATCAAAATATATAAATCACACTTCCAAAATACTTACACATAATTTTAAAAAAGTTTTTAATACTTAAATATTAATAATCATATTATCAGTAATAACCACATGCTCCTCAGACACAGGCACACACACACACACACACATACATACATACGAGGATAATAGTCTGTAAGTGCATGTATAAAGAGAAGAAGGAATAAATCATGAAAATGAATATAACAATCTTGAGAAGGACTGGAGGAATAAACACTACGTCACTATCGGAAAAGAGACCTGCGTGGTTCAACCAATAAAGTGCACCGATATTCACGTTGGGTTTTCGTTTGACGTTTCATTTATATATTCCTTCTTTCTTTCCGCCCATTTCATCTTTCGCATGTGTTCAAAAAAAAAAGTAATTTCGTTGACCATTTTCGTTGACTAGTTCGATGATTTTTCATTGATGTTATATGTTCTTCTGTCCACCAATACTCCTCCGCTCCACACGTATATATCCTCGCCTCTCGTTGCGCGTGGTCCTACGGCACGCTCCACTCCCAGTCTTCCAGCACTGGAGCTCTTTGCTGCCGGACAAACCCGCCACCACTTCCCTGATAGGGGAATACCGGCAGTCCCCCAGGAGCGGCCTTCACCACCGCGTTCACCGGGCGATCACTCGGAGGGGGCGGCTGAAACGCGCTACGCCCCTGCGGTGGCGTGCCGGCCCGGCTGCAGGGGGTGCCTCGAGATGACACGGTCGTCGGCTTCGAGAACTGGGAGACGGGGCTGCAGAAAAAGCCGGCTCCTGTGCTGCGGGAGGACAGGTCCGGCACCGACTCTCCCATTCCCGCCCACGACGGCGAGCGGAAGGAGCCGAGGGTGACGGGGATGTAGTAGTTGTTCGGGGTGCCCAGTCCTCCGTCCAACTCTGCCCCTGACACTCTGGAGTGTGTGATTCCGTTGGTGTTGGTCGTTGCGGCAGACGTGCTGCTGAAAAATAGACTGCTCACGCTGGTACCACTCTTGTTCAGGTGTAGGGAGTAGTGAGGGAGTGGGAGTGTGGAGCCCCTATCCGGAGCCGTAGGGAGCGGTGGAGCCGCACCGAACACCGTCGCAGCCGAGTGCGAGGGCGGGAGATGCGGTGTCTGCGTCTCCTCCGAGTCAGGGGCAACCGCGCTGAGGCTGCCCTCCGGTGTGATGATCGAGAAGGGAACGAGACGCTGCATGTACTGTGGCACAATCGACACCCCAGCCGAAGTTTCTCTGCTGGAGGGGTTCCCGTTACTCTGCCGGGGCCGCACACCCACCATGGAACTCACCAGGCTGCCATCCATAGCGGAGGTGGACGAGCGGAGGGGAAGGGGGTTCTCCCACTGCGGGAGGGTGTGATGGCTGGAGTCCGGCACGGGCGTGGAGGCGGAGGAACGGTTTCCCTGGAGCGGGACCTCACCACGTTGCGAAGTGCCACCCCTGGTCGACGACGGGGCGTAAGTGTTGGTGCCGCAGGCAAGATAAATGGGCTGGCCAGCCAACAGGTTCGACGTACTGCCATCGATGCCCGTGTTGGCATGCGTCATGACGGCGGGCGTCGCCCGCTGAGCCGGAGGAGGCATAGGAATGAGGTTGGCGCTGGAGAGAACCCCTGAAGAAGGCGAGAGGAATTGCGAGGACACGATGGACGCCCCTGGTGGTCGAGGATCTGTATTGTAGTACCCTGTGCTAGCCAAATGAAACGTCCCCATCGTGTTCGGCTCTAACATCATATTGCTGAGTGAAGTCATCGTCAGGTTCTGTGCAAACAGAGCGGATTGGGAGAGAGCCTCCACACCAGGGCCACTCGCAAGGGGACGCACGATGGGTGACGCAGCGGCCGTCTCTGGGGCTTTCTGTGGGGAAGGAACGTGTACAAAGCTACTGTTGCGGCTACCAAGTAGCGAGCACGGCGCCGTTGCAGTGCCGCTGCCGCCGTGTGGCACGTCGATCTTGTCACGTCCCACATCGGTGCTGGTGGAGGGGTGTAGCGGCCCTGGTGCAGGAAGGCGGCTCTTCACATTCGTAGGCGTGTCCTCTGCCAGCTTGACCATCAATGCAATATCCCCGCACGTGTCAAACGGCCGCGTGTTGTGCACATGCCTGGCTGCCTCGACCGCGACGCCATTCGTGGTAAAGGTAATAAACGCAATCCTTCGACTTTCTGGATGTGGACCGCCGGAAAGGACCGGCGTGGTGGTGTGTTCCGCCGCTGCGGTGTCGTCATGCAGACTCACATCGGCCAGCTTTCCGAACGGACTAAAAAGCTGACGCAGCATCTCCTTGGTCACGCTCGAAGGGATATTTCGCACAAACAGTTTTCGAATCCGCTGACGATCGACGCCTCCCGTCTTGTCATGTTTCGCGTTGGCCCACTGGACCGATAACGGTGCGAGAGACTTGCCAGGGCCACTGGCGGACTTCTCTTGAAAGCCCTCGTCAATGGTGCAGTTGTTCAGCATCTCCTTTGCTTTAGCCGCAGATTCGTGGTCCCGAAAGCGAACAAACCCACGGCCAAGGCTCTGTGCAGTATGAATATCTCTCATCACTGTGGCGGAGTTGACGAAGCCGTAGCGACCAAAAAGGTTTTCCAGCCCCGCATCGTC
This sequence comes from Vickermania spadyakhi, assembly GCA_030849815.1. Lineage (NCBI taxonomy): Eukaryota > Euglenozoa > Kinetoplastea > Trypanosomatida > Trypanosomatidae > Vickermania > Vickermania spadyakhi. The sequence continues at coordinate 7,931 of JASAOA010001730.1, forward strand.
CATCCACAAGGGCAGGTGCCGCACAAAGAGATTCGTGCTGCTGTGCGGCGCGTGGGCATTCCCCATCCGCTGCAGCATTTTCTCATTCGGAGTAGTGGGGGGCGGCTGCATTGCACTGTCCATGAAACTATTCCTCAATGTGTCTGCTGTGGTGCCGCTCTCCTGCTGAGTAGCGCGCCCCTGGCCAGTCGGAAAGGCCACATGACGGTGGGAGTGCGGTGGTGGTGAGTGGTGCTGACGATAGTCATGGAGCTGGAGGCGCTGGATGAGATCTTTCTGCTGCGGGGCCGGAGCGATCACCAGCCCGCTTCCCGGTTGGAGTAGAGTGGACGAGGAGGTGAATGGCGATACAGACGTGGTAAAGTTATGGGCTCTCCCGGAGTCGAACCACGTCCGCCCGCCGTCTTTGGGGGAGGCAGACGGCGCGCTACTCCCCATGTTCGGTGTCACCATCATGTAGTTGGAGAAGGGCGATGCCCCTGAAAACGAGAGACTCGTCAGTGCGTCATCGGCCCGCCGTGGGGATGGCACTGTCCTACCCGGAGAGAGTTGCACGAACCCCATCATGGGGTCCCGGTGGGCCTGTTGCGGCGTCAGTGGGGGCAGTGCCTCGCCCGCATGGCTCTCTGGGGGTGGGTAGAGGAATCCGACGCCAGGTGGAACCTGGAACACGGCCCCTGGGGTCTGCGGCTGGGCCGTGCTGGGGCTCTTAATGTGGGTGTCGACGTGCAGAGATGTCGGGCGACTGGCGCCGTCATCCCGCACGGGATGGGTTCCCTCACCGAGTCGTGGTGGGGAAGACTTGCGATGCATGGGAAAAGAACAACTAACGCAAGCAACGCAAGAACAACTAAAAGCAGAATACGTATAAAGTGCAGCAGCTGTAGAAGTCGGTGAAGTTTAGCCTCTCAGCAAGACAAGAACACCGTATCTGATAGAGAAAGAAATAGAGAAAGAGAAGATAAACGGAACAAAAAAAAAAATATGTAAATCTACAAGTATATATATAAATTAATGTGTGTGTGTGTGTGTAGTTGTTACTATAATAAATTGAATATATTATGATTGTGGTGAGGATAAGACACTATCACAGATGTGTGGATATTTGTATGTGTTCTGCAACCAACTCGAAGTGGGATAGAGTAAAGCTACACCACACTTTTGACAGCTCTCTTTTCTATAGGAAACGAGAAACCCGAAAAAAAGTGGGCACTTCAACGCACAACAACGTCCTATCTAAGATCCGAGCACAAAACAAAATACCAATAAAGTCCAACAAAAAGAAAAAAAAAAAAAGAAATAAAATGTAGTAGTCTCAATAGGTAAGAACTCGTAGGATATGGAGTGTTTCGAAAACCACATTACTTACAATATTATTGTAGAACTATAACAGTAGCTGATAACGATTAACTGAAGTACCTGTACTTAATCACCTTAAGGTTGGTTACACAGCTTTAGGGTGCCGTATACAAGATAAAATAGTACTGAGAAATATAATTAACGCTCTGCTAGTCGACACCAGATCTATACAAAACACAAGACGTCCGCCACAGCCGTACTGCAATGTCGTCGAGAGCAGTACACTGGCAGTAGGAGTGAGTGTATGATCCATCCAGTCCGATTCTAAAAGCAAAGCAAGGTAACTGAGAGCAGCGATAGAAAGGTGCGCTTTTCCGTTTCAATTTCTTGAAACGCCATCTAACCAAAGCTCTACGCAAAATTAACGCTGAAAAGAAGTGAGGGCACCATCAATAGGTGCCTTGAGCAATGAAAGATCCAGCGATTCAGCTGTATTTCGTCAAAGATATTTTAAAAAATCCATCAGTGGTAAGCAAAAAATAAAAGGAATATATAAACAAGTAATTAAAAGCAGTAGTAACTGAGAAAGAAACAAATGGATTTACAGTTCCGGGATCTCCTTCAAAACACAATTTTATCGGTTATTAATGCTCACTATACTAAAGCAAAAATTTTTCGTGTTAGAAAATGATAAAAGATAGGGCTGACGTGTTGAAGAAACAATAGAAAAAGTAAACAGGTATAGCGCTGGGAATCAAAAATAAAACAGGTAGAATGTTTCTTTAACAAATCGCAAGAGTGGCCTTTCTTCGTGTTATTATTATTTCAGCTGTATTGTTGTGTTTTTTTTTTTTTGTAAAACGTTTTTTTTTCCTCAGTACAAAAACAATAAATGTTATTGCGAATATATATATATATATATTATTGTTTCTATTGTTAAAGATTTTGATGTGTTGCGACGGCCTTGGTTCGTTTTCTCACAACAACGCTAAAAAGCTTTCGAACGATAATCTTCTGTGATGCGCGGAGAGATAGAACAACAACAACAAAGCGAAAAATGGATATATTTCGAGTCATTCTCACGAAGGTGAATGCAATCCATTTTCCGTTTCTCAGACCCGTAGAGAAACTCCTCCGCCATCACCGGCTGGATATGCGATGGTTCTGAAATGAACTGTGTTGCAGTAGTGAGGGCCTTCCATTCGATATTACAGAGGATTCATTCATTACGAAAAATACGTCAGAAGCAATAATGATACTACTTCAAAAACTTAAAAAAATAATAATGACATATATTTTTTAACAAATATATATACACTTTTCAAAAGCTTCGCGTCAACAAAACTAAATAAATAAAAGATTCCCTTAAAACGAGGATATATTTATGTCTTTATCAGTTCATTCTTTTCTAAGTAATTTTTTTAAAAAAAGGAAATAAGAACGCAAGCCCATGTCATACCTGAAGGGAAAGAGTTCCTTCTCTTTCAACGCAAGAAGAAGTTTCATGGCCAGGTCGTTGAGTGGCACTATTTCTCGCACACAACCCTCAATGATTTTTTTTAAAATTTTAACTTTCCGATAAAGCTAAAGGCAATAACAGGAAGTGAATGCTTTTACAATTTTCTTTGTAGTCGTAAATTTGTATGCATGCTCTGAATTTCTTGTGCTGTGGAAAGCAAAAGAACACGGGTGACGATTCTACTGTCGTTTGAGCGGAGCAGGACAGGAATTGCTGGTGTAGAAAGGGTCTTAGGGCAGACCGCGAGTGATGAATGACATAATGAAGGATAAAAAAAGACGAATGAGATCATAACAAAATTAAAAGAAAGTAACAACCATAAAACATTAATTAGAAACAATTTAAAAACAGAAAGAACAAATAGGTGTTGAGCAGCATGTATTTCTGTATCTGGTGGATGTCACACCCAAGAAAAAAAAAAAGAAGAACGAGTGAATTTCTTTATTTTCGTTGTTGCTGCTGTTAGTTTGTTGTTATTGTTTTCTGTTGTTATTGTTTTCTGTTGTTAGTCATGTATGAGTTTCGTTTATGTTGTTGTTTTTTTAATCTGAACTAACGCTCACACTCAACAAAAAAAAATGTATTTTTTTTGATTTAAAAATAAAATAAATAATAATAATAATAATAATCAAATGACAACAATAAATCTTTTAGAGGAGCAGTCTTGTTTCTGCTAGTTTGGGTAGTTCACATCACAGAGATAGTGAAAGAGAACGAGAATAACACCGAAAGAAACACAAGAACTTGTGGCGGGAAAACCCGATACTATTCGATCACACAAACGTACACAGTCCGTTGGTGAAAGGCTGAGGGACACGCTTCTCCTACTGCAAGCGAACCCCCGCCTCCACTTGAATGTCGTTTGTTTTCGTTTCTTTTCATTCTATAAAGTTGATTTTCTAATAAGAAGAGGGGGTAGTTATATGTGCGTGTGTGTGTTTTTGCCTTGTTTTATAGATTGATCTCTTTATTTAAAATTCTTTTATCTGCTCGTGAAGTTGTCGGTTAACTTCTTCTCCTGTTGAGCGGTTCTTATCAACTTCGTGTTCGCACCATTCCACACGTGGGCGTCTCACCCCTCCCACACCTTTAGTAGGGGATGAATTTAAAAAAGAAGGAGGATATATGGAATGTACATGGAAAAGAATGGAATGAAATTAATAGGGCAGTGCAGTCAAAAAACAAAGAGAGAGACGTATTAAGCTGGGACACAAAGCTCGTGGCCAACAAACCATACTGTACTTGATGGTTAGTGACTTGTGTCGATCATAGAAATTAGAGGCGCATTCATCACGCCAAAAGAATGAAAAAAACGAAAAAAATGTCCATTTAGTTTGAAATATTGATGCTACGTTGCCTCTTTTGTCTGAGATAGAAACGATGAGCGGTCCTTCTCGAAAAACAGAAAAGAGAAGTGGAAACGGGATATCGGCAGAGAAAAGAAACCAAAAACAAAAAAAAGTAGTAATGATAACAATAATGATAGGAATGAAAAATAGAAAAAATGGAACCTAAGAAGCACATGCTGGGTCCTTCCCTCATTTCCACGCCTCCGATCCCAATTAAAAAAATTCTTTCATCAAAAAAAAAAAATAATAATAATAATAATAATAACCAAATAATAGTAAATACTCTTTCAATACCATTTTTTTTTTTTAAGAGAGAAGGAAAGAGGATAGGATTACGGTTTGCCCACCGAAAACACAGCGCATATAAGGATATATCGTAATAGAATCCTTACAATCAAACAAGAAGTCAGAATCTGCCAAAGACGGAAGTTCAAACGGCTTTCCCAAGAAAGGGAAGTTGGGAATGCACTTTCCATCCTCTTCAGGCCAGAACCCTCGTCGAACCATTTTCTTTTCTTTTCGCTCCTCACAAATGTTTTGCTCTGTTTCTATAGCGGCTTTCACTCCTCTCTGGAGGAGATTGCATTTCCTTCCGGGTGTCACTTCTTTTATTTAATGATGATTCGAAACATTAGAGGCACATCGAAAGAAACAGAATCCTCCCTCTCACTCCTTCGAGAGTCCGGGATGAATCCTTACCCACCACCTCTGGGAAAGGCGGCTCCCACCAGCACCGAACTCAGTCCACCAGCGCTGCTAGCTGCTCACTAAACTTCTCCACCCACGTATCGTCATCGCTAACGGGGTCCACCAGAAGCTCCACATCCCGCTCGACCTCCGCCCGACGCCTCTCCATGTCAGCGAAGCTCGCCGCGACGCCCTCTGCGGCCCCACCCCACTCAGCGGCACTCACCGGGGACTTACTCTGTGTGCGAGCGAGTCGGTTCAACGCAGAGCTGTCCGGCTCTACGGGGTGCAGAACAGGGGGCACGGACGAGAAGTACGTCGAGCGCTCGCGGCCCTGCTGCGGCGGACTGGCGTTGCTGATCGGGGAGCCCTGCTGCACCGTCGGGTAGGCGAAGGTACTGGTCGCGCCACTGGGAGGGCTCAGCGTCGTCATCTGCCCCGTTGCCGAGTCGAAGCACACGCACTCGAAGCCAGGGGGCACTACAATCGTTGGCTGTCCCGTCACGCCCACCGCTGCCTCTGCCTGCGCCTGCACCGTCGCTGCGGCATTGGCGTAGACGGAGGGGAGTGGACTCCCCGGAGTGCTGTACGCGGTGGACACCGCTCGGCTCATGGGTGGGCTGATGTAGAGCAGCGCGGGGTTCATCGGGTCGTCGACAGGGAATCCCGGGTAGAAGAGCGGGCCGTTGGCCCGGTGCTGGCTCCGCTCGTTTGGTGGCGGGTCCGAGGCGACCTGCTGCGTCAGGATAAAGGCGCTGTGTGTGGAAGGCGTGCCGGAGGAGACGTAGTAGTGCCCGCTGGGGAGCATGGAGCTGAGGGGCTGCGAGTGATGCGAAGAGGCGACCGGCGGGGACACACCGCCGATGCGATACCCCGCACCCGACGGGGTGAAGGTGGAGGGGTGACGCAGTGCGGAGGCCGGCGCTCCGGTGGTGAGGAAGTCCTCCAGCGCCATGCCCGCACTCGACTGGGCGGTGGGTGCCAGCTTGCGCCGCTCCATGCGCTGCTTCTTCGCCTCCGACAGCTTCACCATGAGGGGAACCCCGTCGTCCAGCAGCGGAAAGGGGTGGGCGTTGTGCAGCACTGCCACCGCCCGCTGGGCGTCACCGTCGTGCTCAAAAAGGACGAAGGCGATGTTGCGGCGCTCCAGCGCCCCCTCGTGGTGACGGGTCGAGGCGACCTGGCCCAGCGTGTGGGCCTCCACCGTGTCGGGATGCACAGAGACGGTGCTCACCTCCCCGAACTGGCGGCACAGCGCCTCGATCTCCTCCCGTGTCACCGTCACCGGAATGTTGCGAATGAATACTTTTCGAATGCGGCTCCGCTCTTCCCCCGCGGGGGTCGTGTCGTGCTGCCGGTTCGCCCACTGAATAAAGATCGGCTCGCCTCGTATTTTCGTCTCGTGCAGTGCCGTCATCGCCGCCCGCGCCTCGTCGGGGGTGGCGAAGCGCACAAATGCCTTGCGCAGACTGCGACCGGTGTGAATGTTCCGCATCAGCACAAAGTTAGTGATCGTACCGTACGCCGAGAAGGTGGCCTTAAGCTCCTCCTCCGTCACCTCTGGGGGCAGGCGGCGCACGAACAAGTTAGTGCTGCTACGGAAGTCGTCTACGGCGATCGGGCCGGCGCGGCTGATCCCGGAGCTCGTGTGCAGCCGCGGCGTGCCGTGAGGGGACACGAAGACGTGGGGCGGGTGGGCGAACAAATCGGGAGTGTCACTCAGATCCCGGCTGGAGGCGGTAGACGCAGTTTGGTCCACCACCGCAGCGGTGCCGTCGCCGGCGGAGTGCGGAGCGAAAGGGGTGTGGAAGAGTGCGGCGCCCGCGTGAAAGGGAAAGGGGTGAGGTCCCCCACATCCCTGCCGGGTCGGGGTAGAACTGCCGGATAGCGCATGAGACGACTGCATCACCGCCACAGAGAGAGAGAGAGAGAGGAGAGAAAGGAAACAGGATTTACAAAATCGAAAAAAAGAAAAAAAAACTCAGATATCAGCGCGCGAATTCGTTGGAAAAATCAAAATCAGAATACAAAAGTAAAAAATACAGATATCCGTCTTAAAAAATAATAATAATAATATAGAGAGATATAGATATATGAAGTCACCGGGAAAAAGAGAAGCTCAGTATAAGAGTGGAAATCTTATTATTTCAAAAATTTATGTTTAAAGAAGAAACAGCTGAAGCGACTTCGTGTCGAATATGTAGATATACGTGTATGTACACTCCTTTGTTTAACTTCGCTGTTCTTTTATTTTGTGGACCTTTTGATGTCTGTAACAGAGCTCTTTCCCTTCAATTAATAATTTTCTTCTTCTCTGCGTACTGAACAAATTTTAATGTTATTAAGAAGTCTAGGGAAAGACAAAAAGCGAAAGGTGCTATACTCGTGATGGGGTCTGAGACCGTAAAGTGAGCTCGGCTGCCGCTCGAAACAGAGAAAACAACACGAGAGTGATGATTTGTAGAAAAAATATTGTGCACGTGTGTATTTTGTTTCTTGACTATTTCACAATATATTCAAAAGTGTGTTCGATATCCGCAACGCGAGAGCTCAAATATCTCTGATTGTCGTAAAAGTCAACCTGAATACTTTCGAAGTTTACGAAGCAGCAGTCGGCGGAACAGAATCAAATAGGGAAAACAATAATAAACCAGCAAACAATGCAAATCGCTGTCGAGAATAAAACGTCCTCTTGCAGATCCACAAAGTAATAATACAGTGGGGGGGGGGGGGGGTTGAAACAGTTAATATTCACTGGGATGTTTGTAATGGTGCTGAATATGTAGAACAGAACCACGTGTAAATGACGTGAAATATCTTTTTAAGAAAAAATAAAAAATAAAAAAATTCTGCTCCTCCTTTGAAGAGCTTCACAACCGATCTTAATAATAAGGATGTTTTTGAGTAAGACCTTCACACTGACGGTATGCAATGGGCTCTCAACAAGTACTTCTGATACTAGAAAAATGAAAAATAAGAGTCGCTGAATGAGTACTGCACTCCCAATGAAATAATACAGCTTTGGGGCTCAGATGTTGGAAGAAATAATAACAATAATAGGGGAGGAAGTGTGAGCTATAATATTAATCAAGTAAAACTGCTGTAACCGCGTGCCAAGACCACAGCAATGCAGGCAGAACCGTACCGCTTAACCAATAAAAAATAAAAGAGCAGTAAAATCGAAAAACTAACAAAAAGAAAGATATATAACAGTTCCAGAAACGGAAAGCGAATTGAGAAATAAAAGAACGTAACAATTGTAACCAAAAATATGCCGAAAAAAAGCCAAAAAAAAAGGATAATAATAATATACTGATGTACGGTCTGTAAGTAAAGAAGTTCAGGAAAAATTTTGTTTCAAAAGTAGCACCACTTCTTTTTNTATAATATTAATCAAGTAAAACTGCTGTAACCGCGTGCCAAGACCACAGCAATGCAGGCAGAACCGTACCGCTTAACCAATAAAAAATAAAAAAGCAATAAAATCGAAAAACTAACAAAAAGAAAGATATATAACAGTTCCAGAAACGGAAAGCGAATTGAGAAATAAAAGAACGTAACAATTGTAACCAAAAATATGCCGAAAAAAAGCCAAAAAAAAAGGATAATAATAATATACTGATGTACGGTCTGTAAGTAAAGAAGTTCAGGAAAAATTTTGTTTCAAAAGTAGCACCACTTCTTTTTTTTTTTTTTTTTTTTACTTGATCCAAAGGAAGATTGAAAGGTTTCGCCTTCCCTCACTCTTTAATTTCCACGGTTAGGTTAGAAGGAATGCTCTATGGGTACACCTAATTTATACTCTCCGTATTTGATCACTCTTTTCAATTTCAAATTTATAAAAACTTTACCGTATGGAAATTTTCGTTGTGCGTTATTCGATGAGTTACAGCGAAATGATTGATTATTCTGTGGACTAAATCTCTTGCTGATAAAGATAAAAATAAAATAAACTGAAATCGCCACACTCGTTGACACTCCAGCTGTACCAAACCCTTCAGTCTATAGCTGCGGATGATTCTTTTAATAAGGGGAAGCGCTGAAGCACAAAGGAAAAGCCTGCTGAAGTAGGGACAACACAACTGTAGGTGGAATGAAACAGAAAATACTGAGACTGGAATTAATAAAACAAAACAAATTCTTTTAAAGCCAAAAAGGAAAAACAAAATAACACGTGTAAAACTCAAATAAAAAGAAAAATTTAAAATTTAAAGAAATTCTAATTACTATTTAGATAAAGGTGGTATCCTAAATGCAGTACTGCTCGTTGCACTACGTAATCACTATTGATTTCTAATTTGAATAAAACTTGAATAAAAAGTGATCACGGTGAAAACTATGATTCCTGGAGAATAGAATATCCGTATCTAGCTGGAAGCGTTCGGATAAGACAAATAAAACGGAGAAAGAGGCAAGGGACAAAATCCACAATAAGAACAATCATAGTAATCTATAAATAACAACCTGCACAGAAAGTCTCATCGCAGCACCGTGGCCAACAAGCAGTTCGTAGTGTGATTATATTTATATATAGATAGATAGATAGAATGAATGAATGAATAGATAGATAGATAGATGAATGGGTAGATAGATATACCTTTCGGCATCTTAGGTAGACTTCAGCAGAAAAGATCCCTTCCTTACCGCCTCAACTGCTCTTCGTTTCGCATTCCCTTGATATCTTTTAGAGGTGCACTCCGATGACGAAGAGGTAAGGCACCTCGTGGTAGGGTTTCTCAGCGTTTCCGGTTGGGAGACGAGCGCGGTTTCTGCAGCCAGGGGTGTGCCAACACCTCTTCCATTTCAGGTCGGTTCGTCGGCTGGCGTCGCAGCAGCAGTCGAATAAACGACAACGCCTCGCTGGAGAGCACGGCGCTCGGCTTCCCGTCCGCGGCGGCACTACCCGCCTGCTGCATCGCTTCCGCGAGCTTCTCCTCCACATCCGCCTGTCGAATGTCTCGCATGGTCTGCTGGTGGGAAGGGTGGTAAAAGAGCGGCTTCCCGAGCAACATCTCCACCACAAGAATGCCCAGCGACCAGACGTCGGTCTTGCTAGAGTGCGGCTCACCGGATAACATCTCCGGTGATAAGTAGTCCAGCGTGCCGCAGACGGTGAAGCGGCCACGGCTCGGACTGCGAGAACCCTCACGTCCTCGCGTCAACGCCTCCACACTACTCTCCTCCTCCAAGACTTCTTCCATGCCCGCACACCGCCGAGGTTTGGGGTAGTAGATCGAGAGCCGATCAGGGCTCTCTGCAGTGAGGTCCGACACTGCACTCGCTGGGGTCTGGAGTGCCTCCAGCGGAGACGCCGCCCGCCACTTAGCCGCTCCCTGACGAGACCGCTGCTGTTGCTGCTGGTGGTCTGCCATGCAGATCACACGGGACCACCCAAAATCTGCGAGTTTGGCGACCCCGCGCTCGTCCACCAAAACGTTTTCCAGCTTCAGGTCCCGATGCGCGATGCGGTGCTCCGTGTGGAGGTACTGCAGCCCGCGAGAAATGTGACGGGTGTACGTCGCGGCGACGGACTCCGCGAAGCGACCGTCTGGGCTGTGCCGCAGCAGGTTCATGAGTGTGCCCCGCTCGCAGTACTCCAGGATGAGGACCATACTGCTGCCGGTCTCGAAGTAGCTGTATAAGCGAACAATGTGCGGGTGCCGCAGCCGGCGGTGGATGTTGATCTCGAGCTTCAGCTGCATAAAAGTAATGTGATCAATGAGCCTGCTGCGTGCAATTTCCTTCAGTGCAAAGAACTGCTGGGACGGGAGGTGCTCTGCAAGACTGACAATGGAGTACGCGCCTTTTCCCAAAATCTCGACCCGGTCAAAATCCTCATTGCTAATGTCATCCTGCGAGTGCCGGTGTGCGAAGGAAGGCGATGGCACGGGGCTGGCCCTGCGGCGCGCGATGGGCCGCCCGGACTCCGTCTTCGCCATTGCGCTGAGCGCTGGTTCGCCGCGGTGTGGCCGTGACGTCAGCGGTAGCTTATCCGGCGGCTCCGGGCTCACCGCTCGTTCCTCCGGCGCCCTTGGCCGGCGCCGGTTGCTCCGTCCGGTTGGCTCCGTCCGGCGGCTCGTGTTGGGGGTCGGAGAGCGCTCCGCTTCGTCACTGGTCGATTCAGTGTTCGCGGAGGAGGCCGATGGAGAACGCGGCGCGTACGCTGGGCTCAACGGGGCCAACGGCAGCAGACGAATCTTGGGCAGCAGCAGTTCCGGCAGCATAAAGGAGTTCTGCCTCGAACCTCCCAGTGGCGTGGAGAGAATCGACGGCAGCGGCAGTGCGTTCGTCCCATCTCGGAGGGGAGTGAGCTGCGACGTCGGGTGCTGCGCCGGAGCTGGTGCGGGGTCCTGCTGAAACGTCACAGAGAGACTTTTCCGTGAGATGGAGTTGTTCCGGCGACTCGCAGAGCTAATGGAGCTCGGAGACCAGGGAGCGCCCGTCCCGCATTCCTTGCTCGTCGGGGCCCTCCAGTCCACAGGAGACCCGTGCTGGGGCGGCGGGGTGTGCTGCGCCTGAAGCAGGGGCATCGCAAAGGTCAATGCGGGCGGCCCTTCCCCAGACCGCCGCGGCACGACCCGCGGTGATCTCTTCTCCTCTGTGTGTGGCGGCTCGCCACCCAGCTGCGGCATTGCGGCACCGGCGTCAGCGTTGCCGGGCATCGGATGTGCCTTCACTTGAGCAGACCGAGGATTCCTCTGTGTTTCTAGAAGTCTTGGGGGGGTGAATCTTCCGCTACCGCTCTCTGCATCGGACGAGTAGTGCTCCTCCGAATCCTTCTCGCTGAGGGGAGTACTGCAGGACATCATTGAGAAATCCGAAAGAATAGGACCTTACACGACTAGAACTAAAAAGTTGCAGCGCACTCCAACGTGGATGACGTCGAGAAGGGGATAGCGATGTACCGCTTCTTACTTCTACCGCAATACCAAACTAAATTAGGATGCAATCGTGTGTGAAACACACTGGGTGAAAGACTTTTTGTTACCTTTTAACGAAATGGAAGAGTGTTAAAGTGTACCCGTAAAAGATTAGTTCCTATGTGGTGTAATCACCGTTCGGCCTGCGTTAGTAGTTTCACAAAAGGGAAAAAAAAAAATAATCTGCTTGAAATAAGGCCAATCGCTATATATGTAAATATAGAAAAATAGAAAAGTGAACAGTGTCAGTGTAGAGAACTTCAGCGGAATAAACGACCGTGTCCAAACGCTACTGCTATAAGGCAAACAGCGTCTCCAAGTTGCTATCTGAGAAAAAGAAATTTGCCGGTCAAAATAGCTCCACACAAAGAAATAAATATATAAAATCGAAGAGCGAAAAAAAAACCGAAACAGTATATATCTGGTTCTGCTCTCTCCCTAGCAGACGAATTTCCCAGAAACACCTGAATTGAAACCCCAAGCCCATCTGAAGCAAATAAACAGGCAAAAGGTAATGAACGAATGAGTCACAGCTATCTCGATTCTCAAGACGATACTTACGTGGCACAACAACCAGAACCGGAAGGGGATTTCACAAAATACCAATAAAATTCATGCATGAACTTGGCTAGCTCTTTCCTGGTCTCCACTCTACTACTTCTCTTCTTCCTTGTGAAGGGGTAATGGTGTGACCCGATGTGGTGGCAGGCGGCACACCAGCTCTTCTTTATGCTCAAGTCCTTTGGGAGTGTTGGACAGCTGCCCCGGCATCAGACGTGGCCGCGCTTGATGCCGGGCTTCCGCTTCTGCCATTATCCGATCCATTTCAGGGTTCGGCTCGATGGGGATGGCATGGATGACATTCTTCTGCGGTGCGCCATCTTGTGCGTGAAACTCCTTATCGTGTGCGTGACGCATGTTTGGACAAGTGAATGAGGAGTTGCAGTGAGGGTTTCGGTTAGGAAGCGAAGAGTGGATCTTGGAGTACGTTCTAGGAGCGCTTTGGACTCGCACTTTGTGTAAGAATTGCATTGGAGTTTCATCCAGAGTCAGTAAGCATGTAAACAGAAGAGAAAAAAGTAACGAAAGGAGGAGAACCGCAAGTATTCGGAAAAGCATAGCTGTGCTTCTCCCTACCTTTTAACCCACGGAAACAAAAAGAACGCACAATGAAGCACAAAGAGATAACGCCATCGTGAGGCATCCATGGAGCTCTTTGGATTCTTTACTTTTTTTTTGTGATCTTTTTTTTTTTTTTTGAATGGAATGTTTAATCGAGAATTTGTCCTTTTACGTCTACTATCCCAGTGGAGAAAGTAGAATGTTAGGGACCTCAGACGTCCCTTTTTACCCTCATGTCTTGGTTCCTGGTCGTTGCAGCCCCCCTGCCGCTTCCTTCTCACTCCGCCAATCCCGTAAGTAAATGCAGTCGATAGGGTTAATCACACCACCGGGACAGCACGAGCTCAACTGCGGGCACCCGAGACACGGGAACCCTACCGCTGACATGTAACTCCAGCTGTTGTTCTCATCGCCTGCACTGGGGTGTGATAAGGGTGAGGGCACCATGAGACTCTCCTCGCGCCGCTGCATCTTCAGTCGACGCACAAAAGCCCGCTCCTCCTCCCCCATGCCTGAATCCCCTTCTGGCCGAGGTCGTTTGCTGAACTCCTCCAGGTCCATCAGATCTGGCTGTTTCTGCGGTCCAACCGCACTCTTCCTCTTCGCCACGGTGGAGAAGTGGCGCATGACGTTCTTTCCCTTGGCGATGCGATACACCGGCCCGCCGGCAATCGAGTCGAGGCACTCGTCCAGCACCCCATCCAGCACGAGGGACCGAGTGAGAATCGCAATGTCCTGCCGCGCGAGTTGCTTCGACGTGAGGCTCGTCGCCGCCGCCAGCACCACCTGCTCCTGCTGCTGCTGAATAGAGGCGAACCCTGTGAGACTGGAGGAGGACACCACGGAGACCGGGGAGGAGCAGTAGCTGCGCAGACCGCGGATACTGGTGGCGGGGAAGTCCATGGCCAGCGGCTCCTGCTTCACCTCGCCTCCACTACTGGGCGAAGATACGGCGTCACTCGTGATGGACTGAATGAAGTGCTGTATCGCCTTTAAGCTTGCCGGCTCCTGCTGGTAGACAAACGACACCAGCAAGCAGCGGATGTTGTCCACGAAGTTCACATCCAACTCTTCGCCACAGTAAAAGGCACCGCCCGTGACCAGAACAGATGGTTTCAAGTTGTACAGCAGGTACATCTTCTTGGCTCGGTTCGTGAAGGAGCGGCACTCCTGAATGTACCGCTGAGCCACCAACGAGTGCAGTGCCTTCGCGATCTCCGTCTTGGGGATACGGAGCTTGGCGCCCAACGCGGCCTGATCGACACCGCTCGTTCCACTCCGCTGTACTTCTCTCAGCACCATTGCGAAGTTATCACTCAGCCCTTTGCTGGAGAGCGAGACGACTAAACCGCTAGAGGAACGGGCGACCACCACACGGTTCTGCTCCAGTAAATCACGTAGGCCGGCGCTGAACTGCTCCCCCGTGAGCTGGAGCTGTTCTCGCAGCATCTTCTGCCCCACAGGGTCCTCATGACGAGAGAGCAGCTCCACGATCCGATTCTTCACCGTCTCCAGTGAGGAATTCATCCTTCTAACTTCGCTTCAACCAATCGAGGCGGATTTTCAATAAAAGTAAGGAATACTATGGAGGTCTTTCTTAAGATTCTCTTCCTTACTTCAAACAGCAAAAGAAACGAAGAAGTGCTGTAAGAGTAGTTAGAGGAAAAAAAATCTTGTTTAAGTACTGAAAAACAAAGGGGAGGAAGAGGCAGCAGCTGTGCGTCATCAAACAGCCAAAGCAGTTAAAAGAAGTAGTGAAGGAGAACTTCATCCAATGGTGATCATTTCACCTGCTCTCCATTCTTCTCTTCTATTAGAAATATTATGTGTTCTGTTTCACAAACAATGTGGAATAATAAGGCGGGGAAGCGGTAAATTCAGAGTTATGTTTCCCATCTTTCACTCGCAGACAACTCCCACAAACGAAACAAGTGCTACGAATTCGTGTGCTCCTTGTTCATGCGTTTAAAATACGGTCTGGGCAACCCCTTTCCCTGCTCGAAGCCTTCTCGTGCCAGTGAAGGTAACGAGACGCGGTCATTCTTCTTCATTTTTTTTTTAGTTGTGACCCACCTTTTGAGCGGCGTAGTGGCTGATCTTGCCCATAATGGCGTCGTAGGTGTCCTCCAGGTCCTCATCCTCCCAGTCCTCTTCCCAGGACTTTGCCACCTCGTCTTCGAACTGGCCGCTCACCTGCCGAGCGCTCATGGTGCGGAACGACGCTCCGCTGGAGGTGATGCCGCCCGCCGCAGCGGAGGCGGTGGTGGGCGTCTGCGGATGAAAGCTCTGGAAGTCTTCGAAGGTGTCGTTGGCCTCGGAATACCACGAGGACCAAATCTCATCCACGTCCGGGAGCGCGAGGCAGCGGTGCGGAGTCTGAAGGATCTTCGCCAACGTGTGCTGTGGAAGTGACAGATTAAGAGCAGCAGTGGCCATCACGAGCAGCTAATAATATAATGCGGTAACGGTAGGGCTCACCTGCGGTTAGATCAATACGATAGCTCTGAAGAGAAAACGAAGAGAGACAAAGACAGAGAGAGAAAATGAGGAAAACGAGTATTCGTTGGGGAGGAACACTCTCTTTAACAGAATACGTACAGGATTATCACAGATAGGGTTCGTTATAAAGTGTAAAATAAAAGAGCGGGGGGTAGCGGGGGGAAACTGGGGTGTACCGCAACTTCAAAATCAAACTGTTTAGAGGATTAAGAATCACTGAGACAATATATATATATATATATATATATGACTTTTAAGATGTCTCTTCATCTGTCCTCTGGAGGATAGATCGACTCGCTCCCATGCGACCAACGTAAAGCGAAATGGGCTTCACCCCTCTGCTACAGTCGCGTTACAGGTACTATGGCCGCCTGGGAGGCGGTCTCTTTCGTGGTCTTTCGTCTCTTCCTTCGCGCCGAACAGGAAGTCCTCGTCACCCGCTCTTAAGTGCTCCCTGTCCTGGTCCTCATTCCCACCGTCGCCATCCAAGTACGGTATGCCAACGCGAACCTTACACGTTCCATGGGAGTCTCGTGCGATCCCGTTCAGCGCCACGGCGTAGTTGCTGAGGAGGTGATGCACCACGCTAAGGCCCTTTCCAGAAGTAGGTCGAATGAACTCCTCCGCCTCTGACGGCTGAACAATGTAGTTGCCGTGACGATCGATGCTGACAGCGATGCCGCCGGAGACCCCGCCACAGGCCTTCGCGACAATATCGTTCTCATTCACCACTTGAAAGGACCGTCGGACGTATTTGTCGTAGGTACGCTCAAAGCCAACGTTCCCCACACGGGGCTGGCCATAGGTGTAGACCATGAGTCTCGGGGACTTCCCGCCACGCCATACAAACCACCGGCTCAGATGATACGCACAGAGGACCGCCAGCGCACCGCCCAGACTGTGACCCGTCAGCACGACCTCAAAGTCTTTCATGTCCTCACGGCGGTCCATTTCCCGCTCTACTAGGCGCAGTTTACGGCGAACATGCGACCGCAGGTCATTCCACAAGCTCAAGAAGCCCGCGTGTACCTTGGGAGACTGAGTGCTGTCGTCATCATAAAAATTTGACAGACGGTCCATCATTGTAGGGGATCGTGACGTCACCGTCGTTTCAGGGAGCCGATCGCGATCACCCACGTCCTCACTTGCTAACGAAGAGGCATCCTCGCTCTCGTGGTCACTCTCCGCCGTAGAGATTAATGGGTCGTGCTGTGGCAGATTTGCGTGTAAGAGCGTTTGGCCGCTCTGCTCGCGCTCCATCGGCTTCTCTCTCTCCTTGTGTGGCCACTCTTCCCCTTCTGGAAACGGAACGAACCACAAGGCGGAATCCTTCTTCACATTACTCATTCGGGAAGTACCGCGAAAGGAAATGGCAATGCGAGGTCGTTTGCCAGCATGAGCGGGGAAGTTGAGGTCCATCACGGCGATTAAAAACTGCACCTTCTTCACAATCTTCACCGCTCGCAGATGAAAGCCGTATTGTTCTACATTAAGCCATCCACTCGCCGGCTCCTTAATCTCGCCGTCGTATACCTGTGAGACCGCCATTGACGGGGAAGAGGCGTCAAGACTACTACTACGGTGCTCGGAAAGCCCTCTGTCACGAAGCTGGTGACTGTAAAGTGTAGCGGTGGACATGTTAGGGTTCAGGAACTCCACATTCGCGATTTCTCTCCTTCGACTCGGCTTGACAGGGTTGTACACCTCGGCCGACAAGTTGCAGCAGTCAATGGCAGTCTCCAGCACGAAAAACACGGGAAAGTGCTGGATGTCCCACTGGTAACGCTCTTCCTCCTCCTCATTAGCTCGCTTCGGGGCTGGAGCGAACCAGCTCCACCACGTGTCACTGGCTCGGAAGAGTAAGCCGCGAAGACAGTAAAAGAACCGGTAGAGATACAGCCGAAAGAAAGTGTACGGCTTCTTCATCTCCAGTTGAACAAGACCTTCGAAGAGCCCTTCTGGACCTTGTTTGAGCGACAGTGGTATTTCCAGAGTCGGGAGGACACGGATGCCTGCGTAGCGTGAGGGGTACTTCTTTCCGCGTAGTGTGGTCACCGTGTAGCGAACTTCTGCCACGTGGGAACGAGAGGGTTCCACCTCCTCTGCTGGGCGTAGAAACAGCGGCGGCGGCCCACTGGTCTCCTGCTCGAACTCCTTCTCCCGCCGTACCAAACGCTCAAACCGGGCATCGGTAGGCATAGGCGTCTCCGCACTGCTGCGGTTCGGCAGACGATCGTTCCACTGCTCCAGCACTGCCCTCGATGTGGCCCCTGCACCTCCAGCGCCTGAGGACCTCTTCGCAGCGGGGGTGGTCGGGTCACGACGGGGCTTGGAATGCGCTCGAGCGGCCTCTTGCAAAGCACAAAATGTGCGTTCCTCTTCCTCGTTGAAGAAGATGTACTGGCCGTTCCCTTGAACCCGCAGCCAAGCGATCCACTCCTCTGGCCACACGATCTGCTTCCAACGGTGATCGGCAGCGTCGATGGGGAGATCGGGGCGCCGCCGTGTGCCCATGTAGACCCCAAGCATGGCGTGCAGAAAGGCAGAGCTCACCAGCACGGAGGAGAGCGTCACGAAGGGCTGGTTGCAGACAATGCCAGGAGCGAGAATAGGGTCAAAAAAGTTAAAGGCCACAATCTCTGCCACAATAAGGAACACGAGGGAGAGAAAGATACGCATCAGCATGTGCACGCCGAGCCATCGAGCACGAATGAGAATATACTGAAACGACTGCGGCAAGAACAAATAAATGATCCAGGCGATCACACAGCTGAGCATGATTAGAGCTTCCACCACCCATTTGAGTGCATCACTACTCCATTTAGTGGGAGAGGCGTTTACCGTCCAATACGCTGTATCACTAAACACTGTCAGTTGCACCAAATCGATAACCACCACACTGAAGAAGAACACCACATAGAGGAGTGTAATCCAGCGTGGAACCGTATATGGCATATACACGTAACCCCAGTAATGTCGAATAGGAGCCAGGCAGGCACTCAATGCCCCACACAAACCTTGTGGTGAAGGACTCCTGTTTTCTGCGCATCTCTCGTGTCCCACGCCTTCTGCGTGATAAGAAGAGTCCTCCAACGGTTTACCGGATTGCTGAGCCGCGTCCTTATCCTCCGGCACCTTCCACGGCAACGCGGAGACCATTACAGAGATAACAAAAATCGTGACTAGGATGAAGTAGAAGTAGGGAAAGTGCAGTTCTGTAAAGGCGAGTACGGTGTCGGCTGGCCGCGCCGTCACGCAGAGTGCTGCGAGCGGATTCAAATACAAGATGAGACCAATCTGTAGAAACAGCATTCCGACCTGCTCATTTGTCATGTGAGACCAGCGAACCAGAGCTAGAAACAACAGGAAACGGCAAACTGTCACGAGTAAAAGCAAGTAACGCCAGATGAGCAGCTGAAGGGTGTAACCAGGCCGCTGATATATCATCCCAACAGGTATGGAGCTCGCTGGATTCCCAGCTGTTCCGTCACTCGTTTCAAAAAGCCACTTCTCCATCTCGTCAGAAAGGCCAAACACTTGAACTTTCGCCACCGCTGAGGGGCCAATGGAAGCTGTGCCATCCGGAAGAATAAGCGTGTCACACCACTCCGACGATTGGGAGCACTTCATTCTCAACCCCTTCAGTTCCGCTATCGTAGGGCTATTCTTTGCGTCCACCACGATGTTAGACGTTGCATCTACGGCGTAAAAGAGGAGCCGAGCGCTGAGGTGAAGATAACCCGCAGTTAAGTACTTCTCTGGGGGGCGAGGGAACCGCAACGCAACACGACGGAACTGATACAGATCTCGCTGCGTGGGCAAATGCCCTGTAGTTTGCCAAACGAGCCCCTCTCCAGAAGTGGGAGCCTGAAGGCAAGTGTGGCTGTTCCACGAGCTCATCGACTGAATAAGAGAGCACCCGTATTGATGCCCGCAGATGTTGTAAATGTTCCACCGCATTTGAGGTATAAAAATGATCGCAAACGCAATACCGCAAAACACATACCACATCACAGAGAGCATACGCAGTCCTAAAAGAGAACACCGCTGAATTTGAAAATCCGCAGGAAAAGGACGAACATCCTCGTCACAGGGGCTGGCGGGGTAAGAAGTGCCCAGCGGTTGTCGACGATGATCGATGTCCGACCTTCCGCAGAAGGTGTGCGTTGGAGCGCGGAGCTCTAGCTTAAAAGGCGGAGACGGGATAGGATACGGCTCGGAGTCCGGGGACCACCAGGACTGGTACGCGGCTTGATTGGTTTTATCAGTCATTTAGTCACCCACTTCACACAATTCAATCTCAAAGTATATTCAATTGCGAAAATATATTAAATTCGGCACTCTTTTTTTTCCCCGCTTGCGCCTTTTCCGAAGCGCGAAATGGCGACAACACAGGCAGTAGGAATGACGTCACGATGCCTAATAAATAATACACTTCCGCTAGGCAACAAGAGAGCAATGAGGTTGGACAAGGACTAAATAATATAAAGCTCTGCCACTCGTGCGTCTCAAGTCTTGTTGGATGTTAAGTTTCGCAATGGCTTTAAATTTTACTCTGACTAGAATAAAGTTGCAATGTGAACAACATTACCAGCAATAAACTATGTATGCATCATAATAAATAAATAGCATTAAGAATAATAAAAAAAAGAATCAAATCGCGCAAAACAGGAGTGTTACTAAAAGGTTCACACAAGATTTGCATTTTTTGAGGAATAAACAGAAGGTGGTTGAGCCCCACCGATTAAGGAAAATTAACACACAAATGAATCCGTTACAAAAGCAATCTGCACTTTGTGTATTCAGAACCGTCGATGTCTGTTCTGATACAATAGGGCATTGTCGGGATGCCAACTGCTAATGTTACTACTATTTTATAATTTTTTTCTCTTAGTTCATCTTGGATGATTTCAAATAAAAACTTCGTTTGTGAGGTACACCTTCAGCTCATGCTGGCAAGAAGCGAAAAAACAAAAGAAGGAGCCAGCACATCACTTCAAGAGCGACAGCGACACAAATGTGAGTACAGTATGAGCGGCGAGATCGTACTGACATTATCTTCACAAAACTTGAAATTCTCTACGCCAATATACCGCACAATAAAGCCATCAGCTCTGTCAAACCATTAGATCATAAAAAACAACACAAACTGAATTTCAATGCACGACGATAAAAATTGAATAATAATACTAATAACCGTAAAAACTTTACCGTTATAAAATGATGACATACAACTCCTCGATCAAAAAAACAAAAAAAAGGTACACCACTGCGAGATATCATATTAAATAGAGGTACCCCCAGCAATGCGATAGATGTCCATCGCGGCCGTCACGATGCACTGGCTGTACTCCTCGCAGCTGCACAGCGGGCTGTTCGCCGAGGTGGCGACGTGTAAACGTGTCTCAGAGGTGTCAATCGTGTAGCCCACGCCGCAGCCGCGCGAGTCGCTCGGCCCGACCGCGACAAGGCTCAGCCACGGGCGGCTGAACTCGAGCGAGTTCACGAGGAAGCGGGTAGACGACTGGTAGAAGGAATCGGCGAAGAAGGCGAGACTCGCCTCGTCACGGCACTCGTCCGCCAGGCGCTGCAGCACCAGCAGGTGCCGGTCCACCCCCTCGCCCGCCGCCACCGCCTGCATCACCACAGCGTGGCGCGCCGCCGCAGCGCGGACCAGCTTTCCAAGCTCCTCCCGCTTCGTGCTCGACGGCAAACCCTCGCCAGGCTTCACGTGCTGCTTGAACGACTCGCACATGAGCAGCACCTCTGGCGTCGCCGTCCGCGCCATGTCGGTCAGGCCGCCGTAGTACTCCGCCATGCTCACCACAGCCGACGTCGGGCACAGGCACTCGCGCCGCCGGTGGTGCGCCAGGTGCAACGCCAGCTGCACGAACGCGTCCCCCGTCAGACCCACGCGCGACAGTTCGCTCGACCCCAGCGGCAGCGACACCCCGAAGCCCTCCGTCGACGTCACGAGCCCGACCGCCTCCTGCCGCGCCGCCCGGATGTGCGACGCGAACGACTTGCCGTACGTGACCACCAGCGGCCGCAGCACCCTCGACACGGCCCCCTCCGCCACCACCGCGCTGCCCGCACCGCTTGCCGTCGCCGTCGCCAGCACCTCCTCTATCCAGCGGCCCCAGTGCGGTGCACCGCTCGACGACGCCTCGAAGTTGAAGCCCGCCTGCCCGTCCGCCGAGACGATGAGCTGGTGCTTGTCGTACCACCGGTTCTCCGCCTCCTCCGTTCGCCCATGCAGCACCGCACAGCCGCGCACGTCGACGCCGCCCGCCGCGCTCCACGGCTTGCTGTCGAGGCACACGACCAGAATGCCCTCCTGGAAGAGTCGCAGCGTCTCCGCGTTCTCCGGTGTCCTCACGAGCTCGCTGTACGCCTGGCCCCACACCGCCCGGCTCCCGGCAGTTAGCACGGAGACGGGCGCCGGGTTGTCCTGGTCCGGCGTCGTCGACAGGATCACCTCCAGCGCGCGCTGAATCACGCCGCGGTCCTGCACGTGCTGCGCCGTATCGTCCAGCACGCGCACAAGGTTCGCATGTCCGTCGTGCAGCACAATCACGTGCCGCAGCTGATCCAGCGGCACCGTCTCCACGCGGTCCCGGTCCTTCGCCGGGAGAAGGCTTCGGCCGAACTCCTCCGCCAGCGGCCGGATGTCCAGCGCTGCGCCGTCACTCCCGCTCGCGGGCACGCCCTCCCGCACCGCGTCGCGAATCCAGCACCCCACGCCGTGGATCAGCGCCGCCGCCACACCCGCCTGCGTCCCGTCGGTCGCTCCCTGGAGGCACTCGCGCTTCAGCACGAAGCCGGGGTTCCGCTGCACCTGCACCGGCGCACGGCTCAGCAGTCGCTCCGTCAGAACCGCGCCCGCCGCGTACGCCGGCTCTCGGGACTCCAGCTGCTGCTGCAGCGCACGCCCCGACGCCTGCAGAAACGTCTCCATCTTCGCCTGGTGCGCCGCGATCGACTCGCTGGACTTCACTGCGCGGAGCGAGTCGAGGTACCGCTGGCTTGTCGCTGCAATCGTCGGCAGTGGCACGCCGGGCAGGTGCAGCACGTTCTCCGTCAGCGCCTTCGACAGCGCGACACGTCTTAAGCTCATCTTGGCGGAAGAATACGGAAGGCGTACGGCCGAAATGGTGATGTGGTGAAATGCGTGGTGTTAAATTGCCGGAATGAGCAGTGCGGATGGATGGGTACTGAATCGAAGGATTTCGGAGAGTGTGAAGAAGGGGTGGAATGAAAGATAAATAAAGGTATTAGTGGTGTGTTATTCGAGTCTATCCTTCTTTCAGTAAGGGGGTGCTCGTATGGGCTCTGAAATTTACTGTTTCGTGTCCTTGAAAAGAATACGGTTACGTGAATGAAGGAGAACTGTGAAGAATCTAGCCGTAAAAGAATGAGACGTACGCTCTACACCACTTTAAAAAGTCTTAATAGGAAAAGGAAAGAGAAAATATAGAGATCAAGACGAAGAAGTAAAACTTCTGCGAGTGTAATCTATGGTTGTCGGTATTCCAGTGTAGTAGAATACGGTAGCGCACAAGAACAACAACAACAAAAAAAAAAAATAGAAAAGAAGAGGGAGTAGAGACCAAAGAGTGAAAGGAAAACAATACAGTAATTAAGAGAAGCCGTCATTTATCACGGAGGGGAAGTCCTCCGGCCGGATGTGTAATTATGAGTTATAATTTTTGTTGTGGATACTGTTTCTAGATTTTGTTGTCATCAAATAGGAGTCAATCGCCTAGTTATAGCTCCTTTTAAATTGTCAGACGGGTGAATCGTTGATACTTTTTCTCTTAAAAGTTTAGTACTATGTGTGCAGCCATAACCATAGAGACGAGAAGGGCCCAGAAGCTGGCGATACAGCACCAACGCAACGCATCAGATAGATACTGGATATCCGAGTGATCATGCGCAGCGTTCTGCCTCACTGTCACCTCTGTAGACCACACCCATTTATTGATCACGGCAGGCGCCACCTGTGTTGTATTCGGCTGACCGATGGAAAAGAGCAGCTCCATCACGCTGTTTGTGAGGGTGGTCACACTGTCGCTCAGGGTGGGGACATCACCGAGATCTGCGGAGCTCGTGGTCAAGTTGCGGTTGTAGGCAAAAATGTTGGCAAATTTGGTCTCTGTGACGATGTGGTAAAAGGTGGAAGTCACCCAGCCCGCGGCGAAGTACGCGGAGTCCGGAACCAAGAACGTGGTCGGCGCGTCCTCGGTGGTGGTGAAGAGAAGATACACCTGCTCCGACGTGCCTGCCTTGTCGAGCAGTTCCTTGTAGTACGCGGCGACGTCTGCCAATGCTTGGGTTTTGGAGGCGACGGTGGACGCGCTGATACCGCTTAAGGCCGTGCCACTCACTAAGCTGCTGAAGGTGCTGTACTTCACCGCCGCAGGAGCCCCCTTCGTGCGTGCACCAGCCACCGTGGCATGCCACATCTGCAGCTGGCAATCCGAAATCTGACTTATCCCGTTAACCTGTAAGCTGTACGATAAAAAAGTATTCGTAAAGACTGCGAGAGACGCTCCCGTTACAGCCGTCTTGGCGTCATTGTACGCATCCGTGGCAAAGGTTTCCACGCTGCCTCCTGAGGTGGCACCCATCTCCAGCAGGGCACCGTACTTATTTGCATCCGTTAAGGTCGGAAGGAACACACGCGCATAGTTGGACTGCGGTGTGGGGTAATTGGGAATATCTGTAGCAGGTAGCACCGATTGGAAGCTCTTGATCTCGGACAGGGCGGAAGTGTAGACGAGGTCGAACGCCGTCTGCACAGCCGTGGTGGCCGCGTTGCTATTGGTATTCATGTCCCACTTGTAACATCCCACAATCTGCAGCATTTCTTCCGCGAAAGAGGTGAAGAAGTCATTGACGGTCTCGATGGTGATGACTCCGGTGTAGTACTGTACGGTGATATCGAGCACGCTCTCTGCGGTGTCAATAAAGGAACTCACCCTGGAGTACAGTGATAAAATCACGGCCACATCCGTCAGCCAGTTAGTTGCCGACGAATGCGCGAGGGAAATAATCCAAAACGAGCATACCATGGGCACGAGAGTGACCAGCAGAAAGCCGAACACAGACAGCAGCACATACCTTTGACTCCTCACGGGAGCCTGTCGCTGTGGTGCTGCTGGTTCATCCGTGACACTCTTCTCTACCCCTCCGCTCTTCTTCATTAAGCCTGTGCTGGAAGGCGTCAAGCTGTCCTCCAATACGAGGTCCTTGCTCGAATATTTTCCATCATCGTCTCTACTCTTCACAATTTTGTCACTATGATGCTCGTCGTTCTCCTTCATCTTCTTCCCCTGCACACCATCTTGATCCCTCAGATTCTCCTGCACCAACACTGTCCGGCGCCGAATAAGCTGAAACTGGAAGAGCATCGAAGCCGCCACAGCGATGTACCCGATCATGGTACAGGCAAAGACCACACCGTACATGCGCTCCACCACCTTAAACGTATCGAAGCGCTGCCATGCCAAGGAAGGCAGCTGGTCTTCCAGCGGCATTCCATCTCTGATGTAATCCACCAGCTGGTTCGTCTTACGTGCGGTCAACTCCGAGTTGAGAGAATCATCAAAGAGATCGGATTGACTGCTGATCTCCGCCAGCTCCATCTCCTGCTGATTCTGAGCTATTTGCATGCGGGTGTAATTACTGACAGAAAGCGCTTCATCACCACGCGCGCTTTGAATATCCCAAATGTTCCCAGAGAGCGAGCTCAACGCGTAGACCGTGGAGTAATAGGTCTTTAGTGAGTCTATCGAGTACGAAACAGAATCCTTGGAGCTGGGGCTGGCCTTGAGAATGACAGACTTTAAGCTCACCAGCGCGGCGTCGACCTGGTCCTTGAGATTCTTAGCGGCTTTTTTGGTGACGTCGATGAGAGTTGCCTCGTCTGGATTCCCCGGCCAGGGCCAGTTGTCCGCCTCCTTTTCGGCAAAGTCTGCATACGAGGAAATTGCAATGTGATCGAGAATAAATAGCTTTCGCACTAAATCTCTCAAAATCATGGCCTGGTAGAGGCAATCAATGGCGGACGCATAGTCTGTGACAATTCCATTGGTCACATCCGTCGAAACCTTCGCGAGGATGTTGTTGATTTTCGTAAAGACGGACGCTTGATTGGTAATGTATGTCGTTTCATAATAGGCCGCAATGTAGGAGGAGTAGGAGCCCCAGCCTTTGTTGGCAGCCATGAGTATAGCATTATTAATACCGTTGGTCTTGGTCAGATTGTCGTAGATCTTCGCTACTGCATTCTGAAAGTATTGGAGGCCTTCAGGAGTAATGAAAATGTAGCTCAATTGACCCGCTGCCGCTTCGTCTGCCATATCGAGCAGACGCTCAGAGGTCGTGGGAGGGTAAGGAAACATAATGAAATTGTACGCATTGCAGAGGGCGTCGGAAATGGCGTTGGCAATCAGTTGGCTTTGTGAGACCGACGCCACTGATACATCGTGACTCTGGCGAAGCATATAGAAGGCGTCTCCGAGCGCGCAAGAGTAGTAGACGAGCACCACACCAAGAACCAGAAAGGAAATAATCCACAGGTATCGCTGATGCAGCGGAATGAAATTCTCGCGGGAGAATTTCAATGGCAACGGCTCCGCAAAGGAAATGCAGTCTCGCTCCTTGACTAAGGCAAAACCAGAAAATTGAGCGTCGTGTATGGCGTAATACAGCACATAGAATAATACTAGTGTCACGGCGACGCCGATAAGTACTCCAGCAGAGAAAAAGTTGGTCCAAACGGATTTGGCGGGCTGATCAATCCAGGTTCCTCTATCGACAAATGAAAGGAGGAACAGCCTTGGTGTCACATCAATATTTTCCGCGGATTGCGGTATTTCAACATAACAGTAAGTCATTTCCTTGTCAACGTAGTGTGACACCCACTGGCCACTAATATCACCGCAAACTGGAACATATCCTCTATCCAGCGAGCCAATGCTAATGGTGGAATCCTCTTTAGGCACTCCGGCAACGCGTACGGTACCACTACCACGCTCCGGGTACTCGTACGCGAGACGCACGCGACCAAAATTGGGAGAGAACAACATGCAGGAATCGGAGGAGGAGGACGCGGCTTCTATCAAGAGCGAGATAAGCTCTGTGCGGGTGGCGTTGAAGCTCAGGGAAATGAGCCCCAAACGATACCCCATCACATATGCCGTGAAGGAGAGCTCCTTGTACGCAAACTCTCGAAACTCATTGATGAGAATCGCCTTCATTACTAATCCATGGAGGAAGAAGCCGGCTAGGATGAGACCCAGCATGCCGCCCATCACTAGAAGCGGACTGCGAAGCGATATACCCTTTTTAAACTTCTCGTGTAAACGTAAATACTGCCACTCGCACACCGGAATGATGACAGCAGCGAGGGTTACCATAATGCACACCCCTATGGAATGGCTAGCAAAGCTATAAGAAAATGGATAGAAGGAGTCAGGAAGCCGCTCAATGGTAAAGCCGACTGTGGAGTTGATACCCGTCGCAGACACCATGTTCCGTACTAGAAAGCGAGGGTCTGTCACGTTCGTGGAACGATTCACAATCGGTGTGGAAAAGGATGGCGCATTAACCAGAAGGGTGTGCAAATTATTCGTTGCGAGCTCTGCACCAATATACCTTGACTCCCACTCGTCTTGAAGCGGAAAGGGTAAGGGTAAATCGTATTGAAGATACTCAATGGAAGGGTACTCCGACGAGGCATCTTGTGTTAATTTGAAATACAACATGGTAGCGAAATCCGGAATGCCACATCCGTTTGTGCAGAGGTCCACCACTTGGGGGCCTCGGACATAGGCACTCGTAAACAATAATGTACTTTCCGCGAGTTCTCTCATATGCTTTTGTGCCTCTGTGACGCCAATGACATTCCAGCCCACCATTGATGCAATGTTGCAGACCACCACAGCCGAGTAAAAAAGATAACGCAGTGTACTGCCGTGAAACTGATAGCGAAAGATGGGGGAGCTCAATCCATACTTTTGCAGACGGGCCAGCGGGGAGTACTTCATATACAGCCACACCACTATAAAAGCCAGAATACCGCACGTCAGTACCACCGCTATAGACCAATGAAGGGAAAATCTGGGAGGCAACTTCTGAGCAATGATTAAATTCCAGCTAATGGAATCCACGTAGGAAGACGAAACCGCGTATCCGTGGATCTCCTCGGCATATTGACCGCGACGAAAAATACTCACCGTTCTAGCATCGATCGCGTCTGCCACACCTTGCATGGAGGATGGGATAATCTGCGTCGCCAACACATCGGTGAGAAAAAATCGACCGGGAAACACCTTGTTCACCAGATTTCTCGCAAACGTATTCGATGCACCGTAGTTGATCATATTTTCGCTCGCCAGTGCTCCAGCGGAAGTGGCGACCATAGCCGTTGTGGCGAGAAGCGTCGCACTGCTGTACGCGTCGAAGAGGAAGGATTGAGCTATCAGAAACACAGTGGTTAATGCTACCGCCATGACCATTCCAAAGCCGATAGGGAACCAGCACCTCCAGCGAGGGGAGGTCGAGCTAAACATCCAAAGGAGAAGGCCATAGAAGAGCAACACCGACAGGGCAAGCGTGAGGCCACACCAGATCGCGATCCACCGATTCCAGTTCTCCTCCACAGTAAAAAATTGTTCCAATCGTCCGACAAGCGTATCTTCTGGAGTAATAAACTGCTGCAGCGTCACCCTGTCCCGCGTCACCGCAACGGACAAACTAAAGCCATAATGATAAAATGTGGTGCACCGAGCAGGACTACGCCGATACGTTTGAACAAAATCTTGGTACCGAACGAAGGAAGGCACTAAATTCGCAAATATACCGTTGGAGGATCCATCGTCGGCACAGAGATTTGGTGTGAGCACAGGAATCACAAAGGACTGATTCGCCAAGACATCGTTTTCTCGACGAATCAAAATGGTTTCATTTTTTTCGCAAATGCCGCCGAATTGCCGGGAGGTGAGCATGGCGGTTACCGCATTTTTACGTGTAAAGTCTTGCACGGCTGCTCTGAACTCAGTCAAATAGTTTGTGCTACGTGTGTAAATCTCTTGAAATGTGACATCGTCAGCGTGATTGGCTGTCATCTCCTCTAAAATCTGCACCGCAAGAGTTTGGCCAGAGGTAGACTGCAGATCAATGGAGGAGTTGTAGAAGGTATCAAGTGCTTCTAGGGCGAGTAGACCAAGTTCTATGGTGACATTCCGTTCAATCTCATCGACATCCTGCAAATATCGACTCTTTAGAGACAGTACGATGATAACGGTGCCGATAAGAACCACACCGAACAGCGCAAACAAGAGAATGTAGCGGTGGACGCACGCTTTTCTGACCGAAAGCTCCACATCCTTTGGCATGTGATGGAGTGGAACACCGGATTCCGTCAGCTGCGTGCCAAAGTCCTCATCATCCAGAGAGCCTGGGCCGTCGATGTCACTGTTCTGTGGCGGTGTCTGCTTACGCCGAATCGAAAAACGCAACGCCAGGATCGCTTCCTGGAAGGCAGCCGCCACATCCTCACCAATAGGATCGCAATCGATCGAGCGAGCATTTACGGCGATGTGATTCAGCCTTCTTAGGGCGACGCTCGTAGCGGCGTACACTTCTGGCGTACCCTCTGACATGTCTACCCAGTACTGTAGCTGCGCCGTGGCTTCCGTGGCTGCACGGAGAAGATCATTGCCGAGAGTTTGAGCCGCGTCGATGTCCGCAATGAGTTTGGCTGCCATCATGGCTTTCGCCTTTTCCGTCTGTCGGTACATCAGGGCAGATACTAATGAAAACAGAAAATTACTAGGAGATGGGATAGCAGCTCCTGCACTGCCACCTCTTCTAATTCAAATATAAACCCAACAAGAGTATATTTACAGAAACACTACTATCGTTAATATAATAAATATATAACTAATAGAAAACAGTGCAGACAGCAAGATATATTTATTTATTTATTTTTAATATAACGCAAATATATGAGAAATTAAAGTAAAAATAAGAATGGCAAAACAAATATAAAGATCCTATACACACACGCACACACCTTACAACACTGTAATAGCAAACATAGAAAAAAAGAAAGATAGAGAGAGAGAGAGAGAGTGAGAGCGAGGAAGAAGAATCATAGAGGGTTCACGTCAGCGCTGAGAAAATCATCAAGCAAGTATAAGGAGTAAACCTTGAAACCGTTGAACTTCAAGGAAATAATATTACAACCCATCGTAACTATAGACGAGCAGTACACCCGACCATTACACTCAAATACAGAAACTTAGCAAAGAGTTTCTTTTATGATATGACGTGGAGTGTGCAACAAAACGAGAGAAGCTAGAATACGCTAGAATATGATATATGAAAGTTTACAGAGAAGAAAACAGTAAATACGTATATAAATATTACAATGCATTGCCAAATAAACAGCGACCGAGAACTGTTCTTATCCAGCACCTTCGCCACTGAATCTATAATATGTATTTGAAGTGTCTACTTTTGACGGACTGTGCAGCACTAGACTGTACTGCAGAGCCAATATATGTTCCTAGCAAAAAGTCCTCAAACTTTAACGGAGCTAGGAAAAACACAAAATAAAAATAATAATAGAATGGAAGTTCACCAGTGGAGTAAAACAAAAGTAAAATTACAACAAAGGCGAAAACCGAGAAACAAGTTGACGATCATGACGAGTGATAGACAAACAATGTAAACAATATTAGCATATAGAAAATATTGTAAACCCCAATAATAATAATAAATAATAATCAAAGATTTAAAAATATTGGTCGCTATCTAGCAATAATGAGATCAAGCGTGAATATATCGAAAAGAATCAGATTAGTAATCAATAAAAGTGAATTGTATTGCGCATCTTTCTAGGTGCATAATACGGTGTACTGCAGGTATCATTGCGTGTCCCCGCAGCAGAGAATATTTGAAGCACCGAGAACCGCCAGTCCTCCACCACATTCGGCACTGGCTACTGGCCCTCCATCACGGCAGCGTGCGTGAGTACTATGTCATACGATTGTCTGCGAGCTTTACTTCGGTGGTCTTGTAGGTGAGTACTTGTACTGTGTACTGGTGAAGCGTTGTGTGTCTGCGAGGGCCTCCGTATCGAGCGCCTCTGTAGTAAAGGTACAGACTACACTGTTTTGTGTAGTGGCAGACACAGCAATCAGCACCCCATACGTGTTGTCCTTCGAAAGAGGTGGTCAACAAGATGCCAACCTATTTGGACTGAAACACTGGGTAATCATAGCCCTAGCCTTCGGCGGACACCCCACGCAATTCAATAGGGTTGGAGCTCATTCAACTTTTTTCCGTAACACATCGGTTGGGGATTCCTTAGAAAATGGTTGGTTGAGGCAGCAAAGGTCAGAAAACTGAAAAGGAGACAACAGCAACCAGACACAAAAATAGTCCCGCGGCCATGCTACACTTCCCTTCGGTGAACACAGAAAAAAAACATTATGAGTTCAAAAGAGAACTAAAAACTACAAAATAATGGAAATGCAGTGGAGAGAAGATCAGTGCACTTTTTCCTTAAGAAATTAATAATCCGACTAAAAAAGTATATTTTTTTTTAATTACGCGTCAACAGAAAAAGGTGTTTCTTTTTGTTGTTGTTGTTGAGGTACCACTTTCATAACTACTACTATTTATTTTCATAAGTGCATTATCTATACATGAATCAGGTATGACCTCTCACACACTAGCTCGCTCTTACTCACTCTGTAAATCACTTTTTTTTCGTTGTTGTTGTAGTCGCTTTACGTGCATTGCGCTCTTTTCGAAAGGATTATTAGTCCGTGACACAAAACAGTATTATTTCTTTCTTATTTCAGATAATGACATACATATCTCCCCATAAGAAATGCAAAAAAACATGCTAATAAAATAATAATAATAAGCTGCTGGAAAAAAACTATTAATCTAAAAAGAGTGAATGATCAAAGCGTCCTTCTACCGACACTAGAACTTGGCTTAAGAATTGTCTTTCCATCACCAATCTGCCTCTTATTGTTGCTTCGTTGATCATACATTTGAGCTCAGGATCCATTAATAAGGCAAAGGATAGCGTTCCGCCTGCGAATTCATTCCGGATTGGATTAAAAAGCGGTGTCCAGAGCGATCATTGCGCCAAGACGTCTGCGCTACTTGATGAAGGACGTGTAGACGCCCACAAACATGCACACTAGAATGGACCAGAAGCTAGTGATGCAGCACCACCGCACAGCGTCCTTGAGGAAGTGAAAATCTGTGTGGTCCTGGGAAGACGTTAGCTGGAAGTCCACCTGTGTGTGCCACACCCACGGGTTCACCTTGGCAGGTATCACGACGCCCACCGCAGGGTCAGCGACGGCGGACAAAACATTCAACATCGACTGCGTGGTATTCCCGATCGCTTCAATCAGCGTGGTCTTGCCACTGAGTGAGGCCGACTCTGAAACGAGATTCCTATTATAGGCGAAAATATTGGCGAACTTTCCTATGGTTACGAGTCCCGTCAAAGTGCTCGAGACATAGGCAGCAGCAAAGAAGGCATCGGTGCTCACTGGGGGCGTTGACGCGGCTGGGGGGCTGAACGTCTCTGCAAAAAGCGTCGCGACGTTTTCGGTGGTTTGGGTGGCAGAAGTCACCTTCTGAAAGTAATTCGTGATTTCCGTCTTCGCCGCCGGCGCGTTCGCCTGTGTGGAGGAATCCAATGCAGCGAGTGCCGCACTGCCAACGAGGGTACCAAACGTGCAGTACGTCGGCGCATAACTGGACCCTTTGCTGCGACCGCCGGCGATCGTGGCTCGCCAAATCTGAAGTTCAGCCTCCGCGACATTATCGAACACCGCCAACAGCCCGCTGTACTCCTCTATGATAGGCTTAAAGTCCGCTGCCGTCGTCGCAGCCTGCGCCTGGGAGTCCGCTGTGGTGTACGCCGAGTCGGCTAGATCTCCCACGGCACTTCCGCTGGTGGTAGCAGCCACAGGGATCAGAGTCCCGTAGTTGTTCGTATCCGCTAGGGTAAGCAGAACACCTCTAGAATATTTGGACTGCGTGGTGTAGTAGTTGGGTACGTCACTCGGCTGAACTTGACGGGCGAATGCACTCGCTTCGTCATTGAGAATACTAGTTAAAGTGTTGTAACTCTCGAGCAAAGGTGGCATCATCGCCGACGAAACCAGCTTAAAATACCAAAAGTATGCTCCACGGAGTTGGACTAAATCGGACGTAATCGTGTCTAAAAAGTAGTTGTAATCACTAATCGTCGTGAGCCCTAGATAGTAGAGAACTGACTGTCTTAGCACGGTATCAAGGCCTTCTACCACTTCCAGCACTTTCGTGTACAGCAGCAGTCCGCCGGCCAGTCTACTAAGTTCTCCACTCACAAAATTACTCGCCTTCCACACCAAGAAGAAGGAGCTTGCCATCGGCACAATAGTCACCAGTACAAAACATGCCAGAGGGAGCATCACCCAGCGTCGACGCCGAGGAACCGATGCAGGCAACACTTCGGTGGTCTTCTCCGGGGCATGGATCTCGTCCTCGCCGAAGGATGGCGTCATGGCGTCTTCCTCCACCTTCCCGCCGGCTGGGCCATCCGAGAAGGAGGATTTGTTCAGATGGGTTTTTTTCAGCAGGGGCGCTTCGGAGTCGGAGTTCTTTGCCTTGCTGCCCTGCAGCATCGGGCTGGAGGACTCGGAAGGAGGTGTGAGTGAGGTTTTCTTAAGGTCTTGGGAGTCGAGCCTCTGCATGGAGGTGAGGACGGATGAGCGAGGCTGTACGGACACTTGAGAGAGTAGTAATTTCGTCCGAAGTATTTTAAAGTGTAGCACAATGCAAATGCCGACGACACAGAAACTGGCCATGGTGCACACGAGAGACACCCACCACATGAACTGTACTTCACGTAAGTTAGTGAGCCGCTGCCATCCCGCTTGTACTTGCTCCCCTTCAATCGGCTCCCCGCGGTAGAAATAACCGACATACTCGACCGTTTTTCTACGACTCATTTCCACGCCCATCATCTTCGTCATCGTACTCATTTCCTCATCAATACAAGCTAGTTCTGCAGCCAGCTGACTCTTCGCGACCGTGGGGACGGATTTATTCCTGGACACCATAATTTCCACTAGTCGTTCGTGTTGAAAGCCCCACACCTCCCCTACGGTGCTGTGTAACGCGTAGCTCGTTGGAAATCTTTCCTTCGCGTTGTTCAGATAGGATACCAAGCCATAATTGGAGGTTGGGTCGGCTGCTGACAAGGCAGTGGTGAGGTCCGTAAAAGCAGTGCTGATCAGCGTGCGTAGGTTGCTCGCTGCTTCCTGCACTTTTTTGATAACGGTAACAATACTTTCGTCGAAGGGCCAAATTTCTGTATTTACAGGGTTCTGTGCAACATCCGCGTAAGAATTGATCGTCATCGCATCCAGCACATACATTTTGCGAATGAGATCACTGACAGTGTTCACTGCCTTCAGCGTAACAATTGTTTCAGCGAAATGAGTGACAGTGCCCAGTTGCGCTTGGTTCACAAGGGTAGTCGTGATGGTCCCCAGCGCCGACAAAACGGTCTCCTGCAAGGAGAAATAATTCGCACTATAGCGACCCGCGATAACGGCGGTGTACGACCCGAACCCTTGCGCTGCCACCATGAGCACCTCATTCAGTACGCCTTGCGTGTTCGTTAAGTTCGTGTACATTGTCATGGTTGCCTTATGGAGCAGCGTTATACCTTCGTCCGTCACAAAGTGATACGCGGTTTGCCCCGCTATGGCTTGCGTGGTAAGCTCCATCATCGTATCCAGCGTTACCGCTGAGTCTGGAAAAATCAAATAGTTGTACGCCCCGTTCATCGCGCTGTACACCAAATCGGTAATTACCTGGCCTTGAGTCTGATACGGTACATTCATGGTGTAGCTCTGCTCGATCGTGGACATGAAATTACCCACTGTTACCGTGAAGTAGACCACAATAAGCCCCAAGAGCAGCAAGGAAATCACCCACAGTACGCGATGGCGGCGAGGTAGAAAGTACTCCATGGTGAATTTTGGCGGGAGCGGCTCTGCGAAGGAGTTCAGTTCGGTCTCCTTGAACAGCGGAAAGTCGCTTCTTCTGGCGGTGTGTAGCGTGAAAAATAGGGTCAAGCTACTCAAGCAGAGCACGAGCACACCCACTAATGCGGACATTCCAAAAAAGGTGGGCCAAATACCGTCCACTGTCCAGTTCACCCAGGAGTCGTATTCCGTGACGGCCATCAGGTATATTCTTGGTGCACTAAGAGGGATATTAACATGCTGGCTCATCTCGACGAAGCAGTACCTCATCTTATCGGACAAGTAATCGGAAAGAATTTCACCTTCCAGGGTCCCACACACTGGAACATACGCCTTCTCCAGGTCCCCGATCTTCACTGGATCCTTGTAGCTTACCCCTTGAATTTGAACGGTTCCGCCTCCCCGCTCAGGGTACTCCACAGCTATGCGAATACGCCCCACTTTGGTTCCTAGCAGCTCGGCGGAGACAGATGCATCACCAACTATGGAGACCACTTCTTGTAAAATTTCTGTCTGAGTCTTTTTTATCTCTTTCAGCATGATGGTTTCTACTCGATAGCCTATGGCAGCCGACAAAAACTCCAACTCTCTCATGTTAAAAATAGAGAATTCGTGATGTAGCAGAGGCTTCATGACCAGTGGATGAATAATAAAACCAGAAAAGACTAGCAGAAGCATGCTCGCCATGATCGCGTAGGGGACAAAGGCATTCTGTTTATTCTTGTGCAGCACGTGAAGACGAATATACTGCCACTCCGTCACTGTGACGGCAATAGCCAAGAGCACCACCATAACAAAGACGCCAACCGACTGCGCCACAAAGTAATAAATGCTAGGGTAAAACGATTCGGCGAAACGCTCTGTGGAGAAGGCTGCAGAGGTGTTAAGCCCTGTGGTGGTCATCATAGAACGCGTAATACGCCGTGGGTCCGTGACATTATTCGTAAGGTTGGCTATAGGAGTTGAAAAGGACGGAATATTGACCAGACTCGTGAAAATATTCATGAGGGACAACTGAGAACCGGGGTACAGCGAAACCCAGTTCGATACAGTGGGATAAGGATAAGGAAAGTCATAGTCCACCATTTCGATGGTGGGGTAGTCGTCTCCGTCCTTTTTAGCCTGCACATAGAACAACGGCACGATGTAATCGGGCATGCCGCAGTTATTGTAGCAGATATTCAGGAGCTCCTTCACTCGTATGAACGCACCCATCAGAATCATCGATGCACTGGCGAGCTGAGTCATTTCTTGTTCCACCAGGGCCAAGCTAAATGCGTTGACACCGATCATGCCAGCGAGTCCACATACAATCAAGACGATGTAGTAAACCAGAAGCTGGCGACTGCCGGACACATGGTACCGCAATACGCAGGAGCCCACGGCGTAGGACCGCAGTCTGGACAGCCGAGACCAGCGAACATAAGCGAAGGTCGTGAGACTCGCAACAACGCCGCACCCAAACACAATAGCAAGACTCCAATGGGCTCTAAATTTAGTGGTGAGCTTCACCACCCGAATAATGTTGACATTCATTGAATCCAGGTACGTGGCGGAGATCGCGTAACCCTGATCGATATCAGTGTACTGCCCGCGGTAAAATGCAGTGATGGCTGGCGAATCGACAATATCTGCCAGAGACTGCATGAACTCTGGCTGGACGTTGGTGCCTTTGGAATCGGTAGTGAAGAGAGATCCTTTGAGGATGGTGTTGCACAGCCTGAGTAAAAAGATCTCGGAAGCCTGGTACTTGACCATGTTAGCGGCGAGGACGGCTCCCACTACACTCTCCACAATCGTCGTCGAGGACAAGAGAATAGCGTCCTGCTGGGACAAGTTGAAGATGGATTGGGTCGCTAAGAGCACTGCCACCTGCGTCGCACTCACAATAAGCCCCACCATAACAGAAAAGGCAATGGCCCACCCTTTAAAGTTCGACGCCATCATGGCAATGGTGACTGCTACAATCAGGGTGATGCCTACACCCAGCGACAGACCACCCCATATCGTTAAACGGTTCGCCCACTTCTCCTGTGCCGTCGGAAACTTGTGCAACGGCCCGACCAGCGTCACTTCTGGAGTGAGGTACTCCTGAAACGTCTCGCGGTCCATTGTGATCGCAATCGAAAGTCCAAAATCGTTATGAAAGAAGGTCACCAGTCTCGCGAGATTTCTGCGATACGTGGTGGCGTAGTCGGCGTAGCGGAGATACGACGGCATTACATTGGAAAAGAGACCTCCCCTAGTGGCATCATTGCGGCACATATTCGGCGTCATCTGCGGGATTACATAGGACTGATTGTGCCTAACATCGTTAATGGGGTCAATCTCAAGCGTAATGTTCGTCTGGCATATACCGCCATAGGCTCGTTCGGTCAGTACCTGCGTCACTTGATTCGAATTATCAAAGTCTTGCACTGCACCACGGTACTCCACAAGGTAGTTATCACTGCGCTTGAGCACATCCTGCGCTGCTGCGGTTCTGGAAGACATGTCGAACAGCATTCCGGCTGCCGTTGAGGGGCCGAGAAGTTTTAAATTCGCGCTGGCATTTACCATAGCTTCGTACAACACATCCAGAGACTCCCTTACCACGAGGGTCAAGGTGAGGATCGTCTCTCGCTCCAGCTCATCCACTTCCTTTAAGTGTTCGTTGCGAACAGCAAGCAGGACGCCCACCACACCAGCGACCATAATGACTACGAGTAGCACACACAAGAGTGCATGATGGAAAGACGCCTGTTCCGAAGACTTACGGACGTCCGTTGGCATCCGCTCCGCGCCCGTGTTGATGCTGGGCACACTACTGCTGACGATGTCCTCCTCATCCAGTGAGTTCGCGTCACCGAGGAGTTCCGTTTGCCGCTTTTGAACCACCGCCTTCAATTCCCGAGTCGCCTCGTGCAAACCCTGCAGCACTACTTTTGGCATGTGATGGGATTCGATGGAGAGGGCGTGGCGCTCGATGTGGTGCAGCCGCCGGAGGCAGATCACGCCGGAGGAGATGGCCTCGTTGCTGCCTGCTCGCACTGCCCAGGATGTGAATGTCCTGGTGGCATCCGTCGCCCCGCGGACGAGACCACTGTCAATGATGGCCGCACTCTCGATGTCCATCAATAGTTTGGCGGACATCATCGCCTTCGCTTTCGGAGTCAGACGATACATGTCTAGGGGCTGTGTGCTGCACGAACGAGGCAAACTAAAACTTAAACAAAAAAAAATTATGGGGTTACACAGAATAAGAAACTCACTACACGGAATGACACTGACTCCACTACAACAATAAATAAATTGTTCACTACCTAGACAAAAGTATGTTGAGGTCGGCTTCTGTTTAAATAGTGGATGTTACAGAATGAGGAGTTGAAAGTAGTAAACGTTTTCGAGATTTTATCAATATAAATGTGCGAGAATCTGAAAAAAAGCGCCTTCTTCTTTTTCTCTGTGAGGGCGCACTGTTAGTGCGAGTCGGATGCGGGAAGACCAATTGAGCCTCTCCACAGTCTTTGAAGCACTTTCAATGCACACGAATTCTTACACGAAACGCGCGTAGAAGAAAAGAGAAAAGAATAAAAGGTGCAGTCGGAAGTTACATTACATCGGATAGCATGCTCATATGAAAAATATTTTAAAACCAGCGAATTAATTACTTTTAAGTTTTATATTTTGGCTTATTCTGTACATATATAGAAAAAACAGTGTGTTGCGAAGTGCAAAGAAAAAATCCCGTTGAGTGTATTATACAATCCACGGGTCCAATTCGAGGTGGGTCCTCGGGGGTGGGTGGGAGGATTTCTAAAGAATCACTTTCTTTTCTGAAAAAAGAGTTAAAAATCTTAATAATATAGGAAAGAAAAGAAAGAATATTTTCATACGAGCGTGACAGAAAATGATCTCATTTTCTTCTATCCATCTTTCCTTCCATTACCTCCTTTCTTATCATTCACTACGCAAGCTTCAAAAAAAAAGACACAAACAATAAAGAGTCAATATTGACTGAATCCTAAACGTACAAAAAGTGGAACTACGAAATAAGAAACGGTTGTATTCCCTCACCGCAATACCAGCTTCAGAAAAACACTATGGATTTGCCCTCTATTTCTTGAAGCGAGGAAAAATAATAAAAAAAAAAAAGGAGAGAAAAACGCGGAGGAACCACACATTACACGTAGGATAGAGATATCTCAGGAGCACGTCACACAACGAGAAGTTTTACCCTCCCGAAAAGAAAGTGAGGAGAGTCTATTTTTTAAGGGGTTTTTTAATCCTTTCGCACCATCCTTATCCGTATTTCGGACCAATGTAACGAAGCTGAAGATCTCTTAAAAATTTTAGATAAAATCACAAAAACAAAGATAATACATATAAAAAAAAAAAAAAAATAATAAAATAATAATCATCATAAGAGCAATAATAAAGTAATATTATACCGAGAAAAAAACAGATAGCTATTCAATTTTTAAAACCTTGTTCCGTACGAACAGTATCCCAATTCTCTCGACTGCTAATCCTCTCAATCAAAACAAAAGGTGAATTACAGCAGCGTTAATCGTGTCCCTTCCGCCACCACTGCAGCACACCTCCCGAGGCACCCAATCACCACCGGAAAAAAGTTTCGAAAATGAAATGAACTCCATTTCTATCCTAAATAATGACTCTCAAAGAACTCCGCTCCTCCTACTGTAAAGAATTATCCGGGTAGCACTCACCACTACTTCTGCGTCGAGTCCTGTCTAAACCACGAAGGCCGCCTTCCCACTAAACCAACCGGAGAAAAAAAAAAGAGGTGGTGGCGGAGAAAACCCCTGGTCTAGTGGTTGTGAGCGCTTCTCCACCGAAAGTATCACTCTTACTCGGTGAAGGCCCTCATGGAGTTCACAAACAAGAACAAGATGGGATATCCACGCACCAATTAGTAAAAGAGACGTCATATAGAAAGGTAAAAAATAGCAAAAAATAATAATGATACAAGCGACATTCACGCACCACGAAAGGTGGTGTAAAAAATATCAAAAAAAAATAATTTTTAGAAACGGGGAAAAAAAAAAAAACTTGCACTAACAACTCGCTAAATTTCTCATTGTGTATTGGGATGTTACGTCGTACAAGTCAAAATAATAAAGTCGTTTTCTGAGTTGATGGTCCATTAAGCCTGAGCCAGTCCCTCACTCTTCATAAAGAAAAAACTTATCACTGTTTAACATCCGTGTTTCCCTTTCTTCCCCGTAGAAAAGAAGGAAATACGGATGGAAGACATCGTACAGTAACTGATATATCGGGTAGGCAGCGGCGAATCATGAATTCGTCGTAAAAATCCTTTCTGTGCCAGAAATTAAAATATTAATAATGGTTTATATTAAGAACAATGATATCTACTAGAAGGTCCCCATGAAATAAACTGTTTCCGTTGCATATTTTTTTCGGCATGGGGTTTAAAATCTACATCAGGTACATGAGGTAAACCGACACAAAGACCGTGAGGACTAGTCCCCAGAAGCTAACGATGCAGCACCAACGCGTGGCGGTATTTAAGTACTCCAGATCTTTGTGATCTCGTGTCGCGGTGGGCTCCAGCACCAACTCATCGTACCAAATCCATGAATTAGTGCGGCTGGGAAAGGTTCTTAACGCTCCATTGCCCAGTGACAGGAAGACATCCCGCACGGCTTCATTGTAGTCCTCAATGCGCTGCACAAGTGTCTTCTTGCCGTGTAAGGAGGACGAAAGAGAAGTCAAGTTTCGATTGTAGCCAAAAATGTTGGAGAATTTGCCTTCGGTAGTGGTTGCGGTCAAGTAGGAGGACACATACCCCGCCGCCTTATACGCCCCCAGTGGACTCGACGCCGCATCGGTGGGGGCAGTCAACGTATTCGTGAAGAGATTCCGCTGTTGGGAGGAGCGGCCGTAAAGGTCCATCAGCTCCTTAAAGTGTTCCGTGACCGCCTTCGCGGCGGCTTCTCCAGAGGGGTCCGCCGCCGTCGCGATCGCGGAGAGCGCGTCAGAGTTGACGAGAAGCGCAAAGCCGCCGTACGTCACCGCCACCGCAGCGCCGTTCTCTCGTGCTGCTGCGACCGTCGCGTGCCACAGGGTTAACTCCGCGGAAGAAGCCGTGTCAAACGACGCGCAGACGAGCGCGTACATCGCGATGATCTGCCGTTTTTTCGCCGCATCGGTACTCGACGTCGCCATATCTTCCATCACCTTGGTGTACAACGCCTTGCTGAAAGTATTCATTTCACTCCCGTCTGTAGTAATCGACATGGGAAGAAGGGCACCAAAGGTGCTCGAATTGGTGAGTCCGGGCAGAAAACTCCTGGCGTACGAAGACTGAGGCTCGTAGAAGGTCTGCATCGTGGACGTGCTGACGATACTGTTAAACGCCTGTACCTCTGCGGTGAGACTTTCTTTCAGTTGCTGAAATCGCCGCATCATGTTATCCACCTCCGGAGAACCTTGCAGCTGAAGCTCCCACGTATACGCAGAGCCAAACTCAATCGTCTTGTTTTGTAGGCTGCTCATATAGGTTTGCAAATCACTTTCGGAAATTTTACCCAAATAGAAGAGCACGGAGTTCTCAAGAATGTTTTCGATGGTTTCCATAATGGATTGCACCTTTTCATAAAGGGACAGCACTTTTCCGATGTTTTGCAGATCGGCATCGACCACGTGGTGTGAGAGCGTCAGCAGCCAGAAGGAGCAAACAAAAGGAAGAAGAGTAAGAAGCAGGAAAACGAGCACCGGAAGCGTTACCCTGCGCTGAAGCCGCTTGCCCAGCGGCGTGCGAAGGCTGCTGTATGTGGGAGAGCTGTTGTTCTCTGTACTGTTTTGCCGACTGCTGCTCGCATCTGCGGTGGGTGGCTCAACATGCTTCTCCTCTATGGAGTCGTTCTTCCCGAGGCTGGAGGGGGTCCAGCTATCCTCCATCCCCTTCAACTTCTGGGTGGAAACGTCCTCGTGCCGCACCGGGTCCGTACTTCGACGCAGGCTAGCTCTCCTCTTTGAAGTGAGTGGCACTCTCTCACGGTATAATACGTCTTGCACGAGTTCAGTTTTGCGGCGCATTAATTTTAAATGCAGCAAAGCACAGCAACCTAAAATGCCAAACACACAGAAGGTACATGCGAAGGCGACGTTGTACATGCGCTTGATTTGTTTAAGAGAGTTCCACCGTTGCCACGTCAGAGTGGGAAGCTCGTCATTCAGTGGTCTGCCGGCCTTGATGTTCTCCTTCAGCTGAAACGTCTTTCGGGTGGTCATTTCGTAGTCAAGAGACATTGAAATGTTTCCAGAGAGGAACTGGATCGAGGCGATTTCCTCGCTCTGTTGCTGGCTCGCGATGGTGGTCTGGGTCGTGTTGCCCAAGGAGATCGCCTCCGCACAGCGCTTTAGCTGGGTACTCCAGATAGACGCCAAAAGCGATTGTAACGCATACGAGCCCGCGTAGGCTTCCTTGATTTGATTGTAAAGATCCTCCAATGTATTTTTGGACGAGGGGCTCGCTAGAACGCTATCTGTCTTGAGCTTTGCTAAGTCCTTTTCTACCAATGTCTTCAGTTGTGAGGCAGCGGATAGGGTGGAGCGGATAATGGGGTCCACATCATCGCTGAAGGGCCAGTTCTCATCGCTCATGGTCATTGGCGCAAAGTCGGCGTACGAGACGATCGCCAAGTGATCTAGCACATACAGTTTTCGCAGAAGATCCCGGACAATAGAAACTTGATGAAAGAAGGTAACGGTGGCAGGAAAATTGACGGTGACAAAGCCATTTAAGTCTGATTTTACACTACTCACGAGACGGTCAATGGCGGTAAAGGT
Organism: Vickermania spadyakhi; assembly: GCA_030849815.1. Classification (NCBI taxonomy): domain Eukaryota; phylum Euglenozoa; class Kinetoplastea; order Trypanosomatida; family Trypanosomatidae; genus Vickermania; species Vickermania spadyakhi. The sequence goes on from JASAOA010001730.1 coordinate 50,226, forward strand.
TTTTTCCTGAGAGCTAATATACAAGGAATCGTAACGCTCTGCGATGAGTGAGCAGTACGAGCCAAAGCCATCCTTCGCTGCACCCAGTACGCTGTTCAGAATGTTGTGGGTGTCTGACAAATTCAGATACGTGTTAGTAACGCCCTGGCAAAAAGTTTCTCGGCCCATATCTGTGACAAATTGATAAGGAAGCGTTCCTGCTTCCGCTTGGTTGTTCAGCAGCATGAGCTTTTTAATCGTGTTCTGTGGAAATGGAAACAGAATATAATTGTACGCATCGCAAACAGCACCGGAAGTCACAGAAACGTAGAGATCGGACTGCGACTCGTACACAACTGCCACACGCCGGCTCTCGTTGATAAGAAAAATGTACTGTCCCGTGCAGATACAGTAGTAGGTGAGAAACACGCCGAGAAGCAGCAAGGACGCCACCCACAGCATACGCTGGCGGCGAGGCATGAAGTACTCCTTTGTGAACGCTTGAGGAATCGCCTCTGTAAAGGGAAACACCTCCTTCGTGTTGATGACCGGATAACCAAACGCGTGAGCCGTATGCAGTGAAAAGAATAGAGAGAGGCCGAGGACCACAGCCAGCGTCACCCCTACCACGGCAGAAACTCCTATGAACTGGGTCCACACTTCCTTGGTGGGGTCATCCACCCACAGTTTAATGCTTGTGGTGGCCAGCAGAAAAACTCGAGGGGTATTCAATGCAGCACTTTGGGAAATCTCCACGAAGCAGTAGTTCATTATCCCAGCACTGTGATCACTCACATACTGGGCGGAAAAATGACCGCAAGTGGGGATGTCACCCCTATCCAGCGGTCCCAAATCCAGCGGTTGCTGCTCCATGACACTGTTGATCTGGACTAAGCCGCTGCCTCGCTGTCCCACTTCATGCGCTATTCGAATACGGAAAAAGACATTCCCCATCACCATCGCCGAAACGGAGGAGTTAAGTGTGACTTCCGTGAGTTTGTTCAAGAGCTCCTCGTGTGTGCAGTTTGTCATGTCAAGAGAAATAATACCGAGACGATATCCCACCGCACTGACGAGAAAGGATAACTCCTGCAAGGCAAACTCTAGCATTTCACCTCGAATCACCGTTTTTATCACCGCACCGTGAAGAAGAAAGGACAGTGGGAGAAGACTAAATGCAATGCCCATGTAAACATACGGTCGCAAGGGCACCTTCTCGTTTCGCGATGCACTCTGAAACAGCGAGATGTACTCCATCTCGCAGACAGTGATCACGATGGCGCTGAGAATCACTACAATACAGATGCCGATCGAATGGGTCGAAAAGCTGAACGACGTGGGGTAGTAGGACTGTGGAAAGCGTTCCACGGCGAAGCCCACCGAGTTGTTGATCCCAGTTGTGCTCATCATGTGACGAATAACGTACCGTGGGTCTGTGACGTTGATGGTGCGGTTGACGACCGGCGTAGAGAAAAAGGGGGCATTCAGCAGCGTAGTGTGGATGTTGTTGATAGCGAGTTGAGCACCCAGGTAATGAGACGTCCACGATCCTTGCATAGGAAACGGGAAAGGAACGGAAGATTCAATGTAGTCAGCGTTAGGGTACTCATTCCCTGGCACTGTCGTCTTTCTAAAGTATAAGATGGTGGTGAAGTCTGGCATACCACAATGATTCACACAGATATCGCTGATCCCGCTCCCACGTAGGCAGCCTCCCAGAAGTATCAAGGAGTCTTGGCTGAATTTGGTCAGTTGTTTTTCCACCTCGGACACACCGTAGCAGTTCACTGCCACCATACCTCCTATCCATAACACCACCATCAGTGCGTAGAAGATGTACCGTATATGAATGGGATCGACACGGTAGCGCAAAATAGGGGAGCCAACCCCGAAGAACCTCAGCCGGTTCAATGGAGACCAGCTCATGAACCCGAGCACCACAAAGAACGCGATCACAGGCACACACAGGACGACGGCGATGTTGGCGTCTACATGAAACTTGGGAGGGAGTTTCCGAGCAATAATAAAATTCCACCCGGTAGTGCGCTCGTAGGACGACGACACGGCGTACCCGTCCTGCAATCCGGAAAATGAACCACGGCGAAACTTGGAAATACGAGCCGCATCGATCGTCTGAGCCACATTCGTCATACTTTCCGGATACACGACAGTAGCCCCAAGGTCTGTGGCGAAGAGTTCTCCTGTGAGCAGGTCGTCGACCAGTACCGCAAACATGCGCCAGCTCATATTGTTTTCGGAAATGTATTGACTGAAGACGGACCCTGTGATACCGCGCATGAGTGAGGCAGTTGTTTTCAAAATGGCGTTGTTCTGTGCTGACCTAAACACCAAGAGCGAGACGAAATAGACTACCATCAGTGCAATGCCCATTAAGCCTGCTATCAGCAAGGAGAACAGAACTTTCCATTGGGGGTGCTTGCTGCTCATCATCCACGTTAAAAGAAGGAAAAGAACGCTCGCGGACGCGGCAATTGTGAGGCCCAACCACAGCGCCAACTGCTCCACGAGCAACCCCTCTTCACCGGGGAAATGCGAGACTTTGCCGATCAGGGTCGATTCAGGGAGTAAGTACTCCTGTAGCGGCTTTCGGTCGTGTGTGACCGCGACAGAGAGCCCAAAGCCAGAGTGGTAAAAGCACGCCAAACGAGCAGAGCTACGGCGGTACGTCGTGACAAAATTGTTATAACCTAAATACGAGGGCACCACAGTAGAGAACACTCCGGTACTCAATGCATCATTGCCACAGGAATTCGGTGTCAGCAACGGAACCACGTAGGACTGATTGGTGAAGATGTCATTGATGCGATGAATAGGATAAGTCTGGTTGGTCTGGCAAATGCCGCCATAGGCTCGTGGCGTGGTCACCATAGTCACTTGGTCAGAGTTGGAGAAGTCCTGCACTGCACCACGGTAATCGGTCAGGTAGTTATCGCTTCGCGTCACCACTTCTTGCGCGGAGTACACGCGTGAAGATATGTCCGTCAGAGCTGTCGACGCGGTCGTGATGCCAATCTCCTTGATATTGGCATTCGCACTCACCATGGCACTGTACATAAAATTCAATGTTTTCTTTGCCACCAGCGCTAACGACATGGTGACATCCTCTTCCAGTTGATCTACTTCATGGCGAAAGTGGAAACCGTGAACAATAATCATCACAGCGCTCCCTACAAGAAGGAGAACCATTAAAATAAACCAGATAATGTAGAAATGCAGCGAAGCCTTCTCCATGGACCGCTGGACGTCCTTAGGCATTTGCGTCCCAGGGCTCTGTTCCTCTACACTGAACTCCTCTTCGACATCCTCCTCTTGTTCATTAAACGGCTTGATCTTCCGTCTCGTCGCTGTTTTGAGGCTCACCGTCGTGCAGTGTAGCGCCATCAGCACGTCATCGATGATGGGGTCCGACAGGACAGAGCGAGCATTCCTCTCGATGTTCGCCAGGTGACGGATCGCGAGACACATCGCGGTGCTAATTTCGACGAGATCGTCCGACAGCTCCACCCACCGGCAAAGGCTGTTCGTCGCCTCAGTGGCCGCGCGCACCATACTACTCGTGAGAATTGGAGCGGCATCGATATCGGCAATGAGTTTGGCTGCCATCATGGCCTTCGCCTTGTCCGTCTGGCGGTACATCAGGGCAGATACTAATGAAAATCAAACGTTCGTAAGTAAAGTCCTCCTGCGGCAGCACTAGTGATTCGGTCGGTGAAAGACAAGGACAGCTGAGAGCGATTGGGGAGAGAGTCGAAGTCCTGCTGGTGACGGCACCGAAACACCGAGTATTTATCAGATGAAAACACGTACCTTCGTGCTTTAAGAGCGGTGAGAAGGGCACGGTATGTGAATGTCTCCTGTACGGTAGAAAAAAAATATTTAAAAGAAGATTTTAATCGGAAACTAAAAAAACAATGAGAACAGTACTTCTCGACCTTTTTAGGCAGGGTGTGATATCTTTAAAAAACTAGCCCCATACCAAAGAAAGGTAAAAAAAAAATACAGAAGAATGATAAAACTAATTAGTGGCACCAGGGTGGAGCATCTATCGGGATCAAAGGCTACCGCAGACAGAAGCAGAAACACTTTTTTAGCTTTTAAATGGTTGAACAATACTGGCACAAAGACAAAAAATCATGGAGAGCTCTACACTATGTTACTGGAAAGTCAAAGTTGGTGTTGATTTAGAGAACATGGTCAAATCTACAGCTGTCTCTTGCAATAACGATATTACACACAATTACATAGTATTCCTGATTAATTCACGGTGTTGCGGATCATGCTGGACCTGATACATCGGCCCGCATGGCAGCTCCTACAGAAGAGACATGACTGACCGCCACGACGCGAATGCTAGCAGATGCACTGTACAGCGACTCACAGCGATCAGGAAAGTCCTTAATCGCAAACCCGAAACGCGTTCCAATGGAGTGGCTGAGCCCGGTAGAACGTGCCAGGGTGCGGACTGTGTATCTAAGAATGGCTGAGGGACGACGTACTGAGACTGAACTACGTCCTAGCGTAAATCCTAGAACGAAAAAATGTCTGCTTTGTCCTGTCATTGAAACGCAGTTTTACCCCATGAGAAAATGGGGATTCGGAGGTAGCCAGCAGCTTCTCCTCTACTGCCACACTCCACTCCAGATGAGTCCACTCCATCAACGCTTCGGCACAGGAGGAGAAAAAAAAGTGGTCCCGCACGTCTGCGGTCTCCTCTGGATGGGGTACCAGAGCCTCTGTCTTCCGAACCGGCCAATTGGAATTGGAATCGATTATGTCTGTTCTCCACAATCCGGGATGATGTCTGTCGAGTCGCACCGGATCACAGCAAAGCCTGAGCAACACAGCGCTACCGTTCATTAAGTATATCGGAGAGCTGCTCACGCCGTACCCGTTCTTTCGAAGTTAATCCGTTGTGGGAATAAAATAAGGGACGAACCGCTGGGAGGCTGGCTTTTACCTACCGTACCTTCTACTGATGGAATTCCAGGAGTCGCGGTTAAAGAAGCAAGGGAGGGACTCGGCCAAAAGCACTGCGGGGTCCCTGTCTCCCCTCTTGCCCATCATCGATCAGGACCTCCTCTTTGCCAAACGGAAACGGGAAAGTGACCGCCGCTCCGGCAGGAGCGCTCGCCGGCTCCGCATCCGCAACTGGCACGTGCTGAGTACTGCCCCAAAGGGTTGCGAAGTGAAACACCTCACAGTCCCACTGTTCCTGTGGACGGACCACCAGCCTGTAAGAGCCCAACGCCAAACTTCTGGATAAGATCGATGATCTCGAAGGCAGATCAGCTCCTGCGCGAAGAAGAAGTACTGCGTCGGTGCTCAGGTGAAGACCTCAAACCTGTGCTCGACAAGTAAACCGGCCAGACCGGTCATCGATGTTACTGACATCGCGAATGCCGGCCACTTTATTCTAGACGGCATCAGCAAAAGACAGCACAATGGAGAGATTGAATGAGGTCATTCCAACCGAGAAGAAGGCCAAGAACAGAAGTGGCCAACCACGAGACCGTTATTGACCGGGCAAATCCCAGCCACCGTTAGTCTCCGTAGTGGGGTGCAGCAGTCGCACATCCTCACGACGGAGAGGAACATCGCCAACGTGGGGCTGTACTTCCCCGACGCATACAGGGAGTACCCCAGGCGAGGACAGAAGACACCGTCGCACAGACCAAACTAAGAGTTGTACCGACACACCGAGAGCCGCGAATAGGACCATAGCTGAACGGTACGACGAGACCCTGCAGGATCAACCTGAGCAGTATTTAAACGAGAGCGGCAGCCCGGCCGGGGGTCCGGCAGCCTTCCCCCGCAGCTGGCACATCTACAGATCATCTGCAAACCATCAAAAACACAAGCAGCACATTATTCAAACACAAAAAAAAACTTTGAGTTATTGTTAGCAAAAAAAAAAGCGAAATGAAGAGAAACTATATATATGACGGTCACGAAACCACACCTGAAACATTACGACACACACAAAAGCCGAAGCCAATTTTGCATACCGTAGAATACCATCAATTTTTGCCATTAAAATAATAGTAAAAATAAATAAAAGAAAAAAAAATTATTATGAAATGAGAAAATAAAACAAAAAAAAAAGGATGAATAACTTAAAAATAAATAAATAAATAAATTGACACGTAAGAACTTCAAGAACACTTTGCTCAGTGGCACGCACACACACAGACACGCGCACCACTCTCACTTGGGGCTCGCTGCCGGCACCACCTTGAAGCTCAGGCCACCCTTCCCGGGGGCAGCAGACACCACCACACGGTGGTCCGGCGTCAGCTCCTCCGCAATGATCATTCGGCTCAGCACCGTCGTCACGTGCTGC
>JASAOA010001731.1:0-56644 GCA_030849815.1 Vickermania spadyakhi
CGTACCCATGTATCGAGGCATTTATTATGCCATTATCCTTTGCTGTATCGAGGAGAGAGGACGAATACGGCCTTTCCTCCGCATTTCCGGTTTCATATAGCCTGAACTACGAAAAGGGAAAAGGTAAAGAAAAGAGAGAGAAGAAGAAAAGGTGTCATTATGCGCTGCGTCCCCAAGGAGATGCAATCGTAACCCGTGCACTTCGGAACAAACGGCTATAGTCAAGCATACTTTCACTGTGGTCTCGCAAGCCCGCAAAAGGGGCGGCAGTTCATTAAACTTAATTTTTTGTGGTGCTTTTGAGGGAAAGGAAGCCCAGAAACCTCGGAAACTAAAAAGTATAAAAGAAAGAACTAAATGGTACGATGGTCGAATAAAGGTTGAGACCCCATGGAGGTACTCGTCGCGCAATCAAATGCGTATATGGTGTGGATTCCACATGGTTTGGACAGAGCTGTTACGAATCTCTACTGAACTCAGAAGTTTGAAAAGGAAATACAGAAATCTAAAAAAAGAAATAACAATACATAAAATAAACTCAATCGGAGGAGAAAAACGTCACACAAAAACATAATAAACTATATAATTTGTCTTCTACTTTCGCTGTGTTATTCCTGTACTTTTAAATCGAAGTAGGTTTAAGCTTCGTGCGAAACTGGTCATGGGTTTGAGAGACAGAACCTCCTCACCTGATGTTTCGCCTGTATCTTATCCTAAGAAGCAAAAAAGAAATGTGCATATTCAAAGTAGATGAGATAAACAATTGACTAGAAGAAGAATGTAAAGTGGAATTTTTGATCAACTTTCGCCGTATTTGCCGATTCAGTTTATATATATTTAACTTAGACATTGTTTCCCATCTAAAAGCAAGGAGGAAAAAGTTAGTCATGACAATATGATTTCGCCAAAAGTTCCAATCTTTAGGGATTCCTGATGTGAGTGGCAAGCAGATCTAAATCTAACTAAGATAAAAAGCAGCAGGAACGTTGATCCCTCCTCCTCTCTGTCTCTGTCGAAGGTGTCCGAATAGCTCTATCAGCCTAACTTTCCTTCTATTTGACAAAAGATCTATATTCTGCTCAACTATAACGAGCTTGTATGTTTCATGTTTTTAGCATTGTTTACTTCCTCGTTAAAGTGGTAAAATACCAGTAGCCATCCTAGGTTGTACTTGCTATCTCTTCTCCCTGTTGTACACAGTTTTGTACCAGTTATCGGATCAGAATCTGAGTATGTCGAATGCTGAGCATTGGAAACTCCGTCTTTCAGATGGACTGGGACATATGGGTGGCCATCGAGCTGATCCTCTTTTGCCGCTTACCCTGGTAAGCCACTGTCCGAGCGTCAAAGCACCGCAGGACATAACGCTCCCCAGTCTGCAATGTCGCCCTCGTATTCCTCTTCGTCATATAGCTGCACCATCCCCGCGACCCGGCAGGGGTTCGGATTTGCATTTCTCCGTGTACAAATCACCCGTGAGTGACCGCTGGGATGCAGATGTGCTAGTTCTAATCTCTTCCTTCGGTCACTGTTATAAAAAAAACCGCTGCTAAGCAGACAGAAAAGAGAAGTTAGACATTAATTCCTGCAGTGGCAACAGCATATGAGATACGTAAGATGACGGTAAAAGATCATAAGAATTCCTGGCGAGAAAAAATAAAAATCCGTGTGCTGCTGATGCATCCATAACGAGCTCCTCTTCCTCAGCGTAGTCTCCTTCGCCTCGTTTCTTGACACTGTTCTCTCCCCACCACTACTCCAGAAACATCGACAAAAAAAAAATATCTTTTAAAGCTATCAGTCTGGAACCTCTTTCAAAATCGCTCAGAAAGCATTCCAACACTCTATGTCCTTTCTTCTTTTTTATTTGTTTCGTTTTTGCTATTCTTGTAACTACTCTTGTTGATTGATTTACTGACATGTTTTTACTGCTGTTTATTCATCTCTTTTATCTTGACGTGTGAATAGAGAAACACACCGATAATGGTAATACAAATGCCAGTCACCACCTTGAAGGTGGCCCTCCCACCGAAGAAGAGAAAGTCGATCGTCACCTGTGTCACTAGCTTTGCTTGAGAGACGATATTATACGTCAGCGCAGACGTATTACCAATCACTAAAAAGATCGAGGCGTTGACACCAACAGCTGCAATACACGAAAGCAAAATCAGCCACCACAAGTGAAGCGAGGGAGCACTAAATGTATTCATGATTCCATAGTCGATCAGCGGCACCGTCGGCATCAACATAAGGGCGGAGAGGGGGGCCTGATACAGCAGCAGCTGCAGCGCGTTACAATGCAGATCCTTCTGTTTCTGGCCAACGAACACTTGGTTCAGCGCCGTCACACCCGTCGCACTCAGCGCAATCACGGTCCCCAAAACCGTCGTCCGAACATCCGTTGCAGTAGTTAATGTAACACCCATAATGCAGACAATCAGGCTCATCAGCACATTTCTGGAGTGCGTCTTTCGGTACAACAAGAACTCGAGGAGGAGCACGGTGGGCGTGTTCAGAACCTTCATCAGCTGCGAGAGGCTGATGGGGTTGAACACCAGCGACACGTTGGTCAAGGCAACAAATCCGCTGTACGTCGCACAGAGTGGCGCCACCTTCGACAGTCTCAAGGGCTTGTGCTGCAGCAGGCGCAGTTGAACGGCCAGAAAGAGCGACACGAATGTAAAGATAAAATGAAACACGGTCAGCAGTGTGCCGTAACGGAACCCTGCATTGAAGACCAGCTTGTTAGTGCAGACGACACCCACACTGGACACAAAGTTGAGCGCTACGTAAAACAGAACTTTAAACTCAGTTTTCATGATTAGAAATTACGAAACGATAAAATGATATATCCTTGGACCTCCTTCACGATGGCACCGGAGAGACGAACACCAGGTTGAATAAAATAACTAAAACGTAAGTGAGCAAGCTATCAACGAAAACGAAATACAAGCAAAACGAAGAAGAAAAGAAGAAAAATGAAGCAGCTCTCCACGCAATGTGTCCAATATTAACAGACTTGCTGTCAATGGAACTCGCAACAATACAGAAAAAAAAAATACCAAATAATAGGTCTCTTGCTGATATGCATAGCTCTGTTCAGTTGCATATACCATACAGGCTCTCTATATTGAATGTTCAACTCTGTCTATTGGTCCCAGTCTCTTGTTCATCGCACTGGGAACAGCTACACGATGCTTTTTTGCCTCTACTCTAATTGACTTATTTTATTTAGATCACTTCTATTATTCCTACTCGCGTCAATTAAAGACGGAGGCAGTGAAGTAAAACCTAGAGTACAAGAAAAACATTTTCCGCTTCACATTTGGTGCCGCGTTTTAGTTACTGCATCACGGTCTGAATGTTTCAATTTTTTCTTGTTTACGCTTAAATTATTATTGTTGTGAGCCTGCGGGAGAAATTATACAATATAAAAAACTATGAACCATAAGCGCAAGAGAGACGTTTTGGAAACAATAGCAAAACTCACATTGCCTTTGATGTTTTGAGTTCCACGAAGCATGTATATTTATTTCAATAAAGTACTACGATGCATTTTCTTACTCCTTTTTCCACCTAGACATCTCTTTCTCCAGCCGTGTACGTTTTATAAAGAACAGTCACAGAAATTTTTTAATGTGCATGTCTATTCTAGTTTATAAAGTGAGAGAGAAAGAACCACTCCCTTTGGAGAGCAAGTAATAGTAGTTAAGTTATCCGCGTGGTTTGACCAATGTAGAGCAAAAAGACCCTTAAAAATTCCTTTCAAGAAAAAAAGAAAAATCGGTGTGCTGCTGTTGCATTCATAACAGGTTCCTCTTCCTCTTCAGAAGTTTTAAATAACTTCACTTGAAATTAAGTACAGGAATGCCACAGAAAAAATATATGCAAATGAAGTCTACTGTTAATGTTTCTCTGTTAAGTCCCTTGACCTAAATGAAATGTCTTGTCTATCCTACAGAAACGCAACATGCATCCTTTCTTCCTTCTCTCTTTCTACAACAAACATAGGTTGCTTCCATTGTACAAACCTTTGGTTCAGTGCCGTTTGAAGACTTTTTTGTGAGAAAGAAGGTATAAGGAGGATGAACAGAATTTTTAAACAGAACTAATCTACCTTTTTTCCCTTTTTCTCGTTACGATCTGGAAATAGAAAATACAGGATAGAAATCTTAAACCATTGGGCAAATATATATTCATGTTGTAAAGACATAAAACTCGACTACGTCCTGATTACACAATGAAGAAGTCTATCTTGGGTTTATTTACCAGGTTTGTTTTAACCCTACGTCTATGTTATGTTATTATTAAGTTTTTCATGTCTATATTATTTAGTAGTTTCCTTAGGATTGACATTCAAAAAAAATTAAGAGTAAATTGCCCACAACAATCACAGTTTTTGAAGTGTCAACAATTCCAATAAACTAAAGTACCACTATCAAAAAAAAATATTGGTGTCTTTATTCCAGAACCAGCCGAGTCGAAAATTTTATTTTTTAAAATCCACACGGGGAAACTCAATACAATTTGATAAACTCTTTATCTTAACTTATCTTAATCTTTATTATTTCTTTTATTATAAATATAGTAAAAATATATGAGTAAATAGGAATCACGATACACAAAAAAATATATTGATTCTTTATGTTGATGTTTATAAACTTGCGCATGCCGTTTGATGGATGCTTCGATCATGAGAGGAAAGACGGTAAGCACTGTGTTTGTTTATGCAAGAGAAGATGGTCCCTCGATCCAGTATAAGTTGCAGGTGCTAAGATTCGGTATTAAGATTTTTTCCCCTTGTGAGGCTGAATGAAATGCCTATATTTTAATTTTTTTTGTAGCAAAATGCATATTGTAGATTATTGATTCAATTAGTCATCAAACGCTTATTTGGATTAAGCGTATCTATGTAAGGGGCGTTTCTGTCCTTTGCTGATGTACGGGTATATGATGATATATATGTATGGGGTAGTCTCAGTTCTAATTTTCCGCTCTTCAGTATCTTTTTCTTTTTTGAGAGGAAGATATTGACAGGCAAGATCCCATATCTTTTTTTTACCTGGAAAGAAACACAGTTGTTTCGGTAGAAACAAGTATATTTAATTATTTTTTTCTTTCAATTACAATAACTTCATGATTATAAAATAAATTAGATTTGGAATCTAATGTTTTAATTATAGTTATTATATTTATTCTTTTTTTATTATTTTATATTACCATTTTGTTATTTCCTTAATTAATAAAATAAATTACCTCATTATCAAAATAATAAAAGAATTATGAAAATGTTTCTTGTTAATTATACTGAGATTATGGAATATTCGTAACGCGACCCATCAAATCCATTTCTATTTCGGAATAATTTAGGCATCGGTTCCTTCCAAAAACCTTCAACATATATTTTTAAAACAAATTCGAAAACACACATATATGTCCAAATTTAATTCCCAACGGATGAAGTTAAAGGTGTTTTCTTTTCCCACCCTCGACAAACAATAAATGCCAAAGTTACCCTCGGAAAAAAAAAAACGTTCTGTCCCGGCTACCTAAAAGTGGTGCCGGGGTCCAGCACCCCCCATCGGTGGAAGCCAAGAGCCAGCAACTGCCAAACATTTGTTCCGTTTAGCCCTTGGACGGCGTTTAAGATGTAAGGCAAAGCCGTGGGCCTGGATGGCATTCGGCCCACTTTTCCATGGCGGAGCTTTTTTCGGGGGGTAAGGAACCACCATATTCGCACGCGGAGTGGCGCGCAGACCTTTTATCGTCGGCAAGGTTTCGTACGCATACTTTTTTTACTTAAAGTGTAAAAAGAGGTGCGCGAGGTCTTTGTAAAAATCCTGGCTGTGAGGAGGCCCCTGCGACCTTGTGAGACTTATAGCCCATGCCTTATGGAACTGATGCCGATAGCGAAGGTGGATTTACAGATCCCAAAAACAAGGAAAAGCAGCCGAGAAAATCGAAGCCCCACCCACGATAATTTGGTCTACAACAAGTAGTCTTTTCAGTCGCAACGGGAAAAAAAACAACAACGTTCTGTAGTCATTAAAAAGAAGAGTTGGAAATCTTGAAAGTGCAAACCCGCAGGCCTACCCTAACGCCGAATGATGCCGTAAAAACGCCCCGCTTCCCTCGGTGGAACGGTATAATTTGATTTCAAAATTTTACAAGTTAAGAAAATATATAACTTTATACAAAATTACATATATTCTGAATATATTCAGCATTTTGGGGTTCAAACAAAATGTGAGGAAACATGACGATTGCCTGTCACTTGGGATGTCTGAAATGCCAGTTACAATTTTATATATAATTGTAATAGTGGAAATGCTCTTTGTGCCAGTATGTATTTTTGATTAATTTCGTTTGTGTGTTTCAACGGGTTTGTTGCAAAGACCTCCCGTTAACAAACCGGATGGATTTTTGAAACAGTGGGGAAAACATATATATATATATATATATGGTTTTACTTTAAAAAAAATTTTTTAACAACAATTATAAAGTAACTTCACGCACCCATATATTCCAAAGAAGCGGGTCCCCTGGAAAAGGTGGCGCCGGTTGTTTTTTCCGGCCCCGGGCCATCGCCACCCCATCCTTTTGGCGAGGCGGAAAAACATTTTGGCTGGGGCGGGAAGCTTGGCGGCCAAAAACATGCGCTTTATACGATTAAAAGAAAATCAAAAACATTCCCGTTGCAATGCAACGCGATGGGGCAACCCTTTTTCCCCCGGCAGGCAACCCCAATCGGGGAAAGCCCGTTAAAACAAGTAAAAAACCCCAAGCCTGCTGCTGTACGCGCTGGCGTAAGACACAAAAATGATATGGTTCCCTTTGGTTAATACATATATACTCCCATGCGCAGTATATTATTTTCTCTTTATGTACATTAATTTTTTATTTTATTTGTTTTTTTTTCTCGTTTATCACTCAAAGGATTGGGTATCGGAGCGATTTTCGAAGAAATAACGAAAGCTATCAGACTGCTCAGAGCAAAAAATTAATACCACGCGAAAGGTGGAAATAATTTACCAAGCGAAGTATTTGCAAATAAAGAATGAAGCATCATTTATTTTTTTTTTTTTATGCTTCCATACGCCTTTGAGAAACACGAATGGGTTATATCAAGAAGAAAAAGAAAACATATTTTTCTAACTTTCAACTAGAAAAGAAAAGAAAAACTTTTAAAAAATGTTGAGAGAGTTGAAGTTGGTTTAAGTATTAGATATTACGAAAACTTAATAGCTCCTCTCGCAAAAAAATAAATAAATAAATATCTATTTTGGATAGAGGGTTAAAAGGAAACCGGCAAAATACATATCTAAATTACTTTTTGAAATATCCAGACTGTATTTGGACGTGAAAAAAAATGAAGGAGTCCAGCCCACGATCTTACATATTCTATAATTGCATTATTGTCCAATAAGATAGCATCTACGTAAGGAACGAATTAATCCTTGTAGCGTTAAATATTATTTTACAAAAAAAAAATTATGTTCTCAAATCTAGCCCACAGCTTCCGCTTTGTCACGGAAACGGTACAAGACTTATAGTAATTTTTTTTTCTCTTAGATATTACTTCTGTTTCTCGTGCTGGTAACGTCAATGTTGTGATTGTTCAGAAATGAAATTTCTTTTTTTTTTTTTTTACACCTTTATTTTTGAGTCAAAGTGTAATCGAAGAACTTGTAAAATAAAAGATTTTTCGGCCTCTCTTTTTGACTTTTTTTAGTGATGAATAAGATTATTACTTCTATGTTTTAACGAATCCTACCTAGTCTTGGTTAATTGAACTTTTCCTCAATCGACAGTGGCATTTGCATACGAAAAGGGAAAAAAAAAAATGAATCATTGAATAACGAATCATAGTAACAAAAACACTGTTACACTTTAATGACGGTACTTTTTCTCCATACAGAATTCAGAATACCTGTGAAAACTTATATTTTCTTTATTTTCCTGCAAGATTACTGAATGTATAATTGAACGTCTCTGAGTTTTTAGCAATTATTTCTAAAATATCACTCCTTCCTTTTTCACTAGTTATTGCTTTCAGTGTCATCTTGGCTTCTAATTATATGCATGTTGGATACTAAGCTCGTTGTTGACGTAAATACGAAAACAGATATGTAATTATTGATGAGCTAATAACATGATGTTAAATACAAACATGGAGGGGGGAAAAGGACTAAAAACCTCTCTTAACATGATAATAATAATAATAATAATAATAATAATAATAAATAGCAATAAATTTAAAAAATAACTAACTAATAAATAATTAAAATTAATAAGAGTTCTACCCTAAGAGTTCTATTCTAGAGCTATTAAAAACCTAATTAATAGAAGACGTGTTATTCAAGCACAGAAACAACAGCAAGAACACTAGGCGATTTCTTGTCTATTTCTATTCTATCAATCGTGATTATTCGCCAGAATCTTCTAAAAAAGCCAAATAGTCATAACCCATATTTTCATTAAATTATTTTTCTTCATCTCTGTAAATGCTCTATGAGAGTTCCTTGCTTCTTTAGTCTAATCAATTCAACTACACGATCGTAAATAGCAAAAAGAAACAGAAAAGAAATAAAGTCGATTAATAGTGTTATTTCCTTTGTAGGTGAATTATGCAATTAACATACTAATATTATGACTTCTTTATCAAACTGAAACTTTTAGATCTACTGATTCCTCTTCTCTCTTTTTTATTTTACTTAATTTTTTCCGCCTAGGCTTGCATAAAAGGGAAAAATAGCTCTTTTTTTTTTTTTCACACGGCCATTTTTTCTTATTCGCACTCCAATAGTTGTGCATTCTTTTGCTTCTTGGTGCAGGTGCTTCCCTTTGTATTTCTTTGCCCTCTACCACTCCGGGCATTGCCACTTCAACTTTTCTTCTTTCAAGCTGCTAGCTGAGATGGCATCCTCCCATTCTCTCTCACACATCTTCGCCACTGCGGTACGGCCTGCGAAGGAGGATGAGGTAGGTCTTGCCATGCAGGAGTTGGACACCACTGTAGATGAAATGCTCGTAGCGCTGGATCGCTCGCTTGAGGAAGAGACGAGGTTTGGAGGCTTGAAGGCAAGGGAGTTGGGTAAAGTTGACGCACTCCCCGCTGCGCAAGATATAGAGTCGAAGGGAGACGAAGACGTTTTTCTCCCAGCGGGTGTCTCCTCTCGTCCAATGACCCAGCGCTCGCCTCACCACTGTATGAACCATAGCCGAGTGGAGGACGAAGATCAGGGAATGCTTAGGAGAGAGGACGGAAGGCTCAAATTTGATCGAGTGCCAACCGCCACGCCGTCGGATCAATACGATCGGTACCCTGGGATGGAGTCCCCATCAACCTCCGCACGAGGCCTCCACACAAACAGGATGTCTCTCTCTGCCGCTGTCAGTGCTCCTTATGGAGACTCCTTTCGGCCCTCTGCTTCTCGTTTCACCGGCACTGCAGGTGCTGCCATGAGTGGGTCTCGTGCGGCTGCTACGTCCTCCGTGTCACACCGTCAGGGCACCAGTTCCTCGCTCTACTCGGCAGCACTGGCGTCGAACGCCAAAGGCGAGGATGATTGGGTGGATGACTGCCTTAGGGAAGTCGACGCGGTGCTCGAGGACTTGAATATGCCGCCCCAAGATGGCGCACATAGGTTTCATGCCATTCGCCCGAAGGAGCCCAGCACTGGTGGGGGCCATCACGTGGAGGTGCAAGCCCCTCCACCTCAGCGATCAGGTACAGCGCGCCGCACCGCCCCGGCTCTGAGCGCTGGACACTCTGATGCTTCTCGGCGCGGAAGTCGAGTAGACCCAAACGGAAGAGTGGGGCCGAAGCCTGCTTCTGGTGTGCCGCATCTACAGCTGTTTGATCGACTGGCACTATGGGAAGAACGAAAGGAAATGAAGCGAATGTTGGGAGTGTACAACAAGCTCATTGCGGAGCAGGAGGACTGCACGTTTCAGCCGATGATCAACTCCCACACCACAGGTGTTCCTTCCCCCACCACTGCAGGTGATGATGCGGTACCCAGCTCGATGAGTGCTCACAATGCCGCCGTGCCCCATACCGGCCTCCCCAGTAAGTCAGTGACGAGTACTTTGGCGGCTGGGTTACCCATCGTTTCGGAGGAGGACTCTACTCCGCAGCAGCACTCTCCACAGATGCCGCTGACTCCCAGTGGGAGGTGTCCCGCCTCCGTTGTACAGTCTCCGAGTGGAGTACGTGAGGAAGATGCCGTGGGGACACGTAGCCCACCACCACCCTCAGTGAAGGGGCTGGAAAACTTTGTGGAGCGAATGACCTACGCCAGAGTAGTGCGTTCGCTTCCTCAGCAAGAGGAAGCCGAGCGGCTCGCTCGCTACCGGGACCCGACGACGTTTGTACGGCGCCACACGACTCCCGAGCCGTTTTGCCTGGCGACCGCCCAAATACCTTCGTCCCATCCCACCTGTATCCATAACCTACGCCACACCGCAGCACGGAACGGCACGAGGAACCCTCATGCGGTGCCCCCACTTGCCTACCGGGCAGGCAGTGTAGGAAGTACGATGAGCTCCCCTATGCCGTCAAGGAGACGCTCTGTTGAGCCTTCCCCATCACCACGGGTGGGGGTCACAGGCTGCTCGGTGCTGATTCGGCCCGCAGTGCGTATACAACCCCCTGCTGGAGGCTCCACCCCGAGCTCCAACCCTTCTGTCTTCACCACACCGACCAAGACATCAGGGATTGGGGCGTCCCCTGGTAGCGGTGCTTCCTTCGTCCATGGCGGTGCCTGGCGAGGACCTGGCTTTGGATGCCAGCGCGCGTCTCGGCTGCGTGATAGTATTCCGAGTGGAGAAGACCCTCACCGCTCCACTACCATCGCCGCAGTAGCTTCTTGTACCCCAGCAGCGTGGGGGCCCAGTCCGTCGCGGGGCGGTGGTGCGGCGATGCCGTCGAGGGATGCCTTGTACCGCACGGTGGGCGCCACGCTGCGAAAAGAGGTGCTGTTTGACCCTCAGTTCTCCACAGAGCTTCAGCGGGGGCGGTGCAGCCGTCATTTTGTTAAAGAGGAATCCGAGAACGAGGGTGATCGTACAGACAGACACCCACACCTGCCCTAAAGAAGTGAGCCTAGACATGATGCGTCGATTCTACAGTATTCAAATCATCCTGCGTATTTGTCTAGGAGTTGGAGGGAGTTTCCATTAAGGAGAGCGAGAAGAGGGTGAACTTGTATGTCTTTCTTCTCTATTGTTTTAAATTATTACTATTTTTAGAGCATATCGTTACTTGTATTGGAACCGCTGTTTGTACATTAAAAGAAGAGGTGCCTTTGGCCCAATGAAGACTTACATGAAATGAACAAAATTTATGTGTTCGTGAGATTATGCATTTAACAATATAACCATATCGCACACATTCAACGAGAGGTCGCTGCTCAAAGTATGAAAAATACTAAACTGGAAAGGCAGGACGGGCAGGTTCTCAACGGCTCGAATATCCAGAGACGCAGAGTGCGAGCTCTTCGTCAAACTCCTTCTTCTCTGTTCATTTTCTCAGCTCCTACACATATACAAAATAATAATCAAAGATGTTTTTTTTTTTTTCTTTTTGATGCGCTGCCATCACGTCGAACGCTTGAATGGTAGGAGCTTATGCACCACGGGCTTATCTGATCACACTTTTGCAATATAATACATCTTTGCTTTTTTTTTTTTGGAATGAACTTTTTAACTTTTTTTTTTTTTTTTTTATGGGGAGGGGAAGATTCAATACAAGATTACTGTGCATAAACTCGTTCGCAAGACAAAAGTCTTTCTTCATCCATATTCCTTCAAACGATACTAGTGCTTAAATAGACCGGAGTAAGTTGAATGGATGATATCCTTTTCTCGCTTACTGCTTTCTAATGCAGATGGGCTTTGGACTGGGGCTCTGTTTCCACTGCTAGTCCTCTTGCCAGCTGTGGGAAAACCACGGGATTTTCTCCTTACGGATTGCGAAAGGAAACAAAACCTACCTTTCACGTCACATCAGGTTCATCAGCCCAGGTTGGTAAGTATGGAGGAGCAAAGGAGAGTGACGACCCGAGCTCCTGCATCTTTTCGTTGTACCCTGCACACCATTTCATTCAAGAAGTATTGTAGGCGTTTCACACGACTAGATCTTCATCAGCAGTGCCTCCTCACTGCTGGGGTGGAAAGACGCTACTGGTCGAGCACAGCCATTTCTCGAAACACGAGTCGAGATGACGTTCGATCCGAAGGAGAGGCAACACTCCACAAGAGCGAGCCGGAAGAGAATCAAGGAGACGGAGGAGCGGGATCCGACTCTGCGACAAGGGAGGAGACAAGAGCGGAGATCCCTCACAATGGTCTCTCCCACCCTCGATTCCGTGTGGTTCGACTGCATAACCTCCCGAGAAATTGGCTGTATGACGAGGTTCTGGAGTTCATCGATCAAATTGCGCAACACGCTGGGATTGAACCTCCTCCTGCGAGAGAGAGTAAAGTTGCTCAGGCAGAGGAAGTTCGAAGTGCAGACACGGAGAGCGATCCCACGGAAGGTCGTGTCTCTGACAGCGCTTCCCTCTCCACCTCTCCATTTGTGGAGCACATCACGCTCTACTTTGGTCGCCGTACCGGTGTGGTGTATGGTGCGCCACGTCTCGTGCTCAACAGCTCCGCCTTGTGTGAGGTACTGGTTCAGGGGCTGCAGCTGGACTCAGATGATTACCGCTCGCGTATTTACTTCACAGAGGATACGAAGCACGCTTCGGAGCCGACCGGTACCCCCTCCGAATCTGTGGACTCGAGCACTTCTCCAGAAGGCGGGGACAACCATCGCTCGGCGGGGATGTCCTTCTTGTCTCTGATTGAGTGCAGTGCACTGCGGCAGCACTGCGAAGCCGCTCTCATTGCCGAACAGCGGGAGAGAAACAATCTTTCCTTCTCTCTGGGGAATCCAAAGAAAAGCGCGCTCGTTCTGCTGGAAGAGTCCATGCTGGAGTCGCAGCGCACGGCACTGGAGCAAATGGAGCTCGACCGCTATCTCTTTGCGCCGGATCTGCTGTACGACATCGAGCGCTTGCATCAGCGCCGGCGTCTAACGAATCGGGAGAGCGTCCTACTCGACTCCTTCATGGATGGAAACGAGGATGGCAGCAGACACTCACCGCCTCGTGGTCGACCGCAGAGCGGGGAGAGCAGGGAAGTGGAAGAAGGACCAGGTAAGCCGACGCCGGACCCTGGCACATGGCAAGAAAGAGGGACAGACCTCACCGCAGAGGGGGAGGAGCGCCACTCCACAACAACGTCCCACTCGGCTCTTTCAGCTTCGGCTTCGGCTGCTCCGGTGCACCAAAACAGAACCAAGAAGAAGAAACAGGCTCGTCTCGCCCGGGAGTCCAGGGTGATGAAGCTGTTGCGGCGGCGCCACTTCTCGGCGCATCGTCTGGCAGGCGAGCAGTCGCACCTGGGCAGAGGCTCGATGGAGAACACTCCCATTCCCAAGCCCTACGTGCAAGGCAGACGTGTTTGAAGAACACTTACTTCACATGTAGGGAAGAGTGGACGGTGTAGCACACATTAAGTTTGTGAAGACCCTATCTATTACATTCATAACTAAATGTCTCCTCCCCCTTCCCCCCGTCTTTCCTCATGGATCACAAATAGTGCTAATAATAAGTCAAATACCATCTTTAATCCCTTGTTTGCTGTATCCATTTGAATATAATTTTTTTTTCGGAGATTTATATTTTTGATTTCTCAATTTTTATTTTCTTGTTACTTTCTATCGTTGTTCAAATTCAGCTCATCACCTGCTGTAGGTACTCATCTTTTTTAATCTTTCAAAGTGAAGACAGCGGATACATCCATATAAGATAACTCTCCTCGAGGTTGACTAGCCCCTCCTTTATTATTGCTATTATTGTATATTGTTTCTCTTGTTGACATCCTCCGCCATCGCACTTTCATTTTTGTGGCTTACGCATTCTTGGAGCTCTCTGTTACCGTTTTGATTTTCTTTATTGGAGTCAACCCTTGTCCATATCAGTGTTATTTCTAGTTCGGTACACCATACCAGTAACAAGTAACTCTCTGGTTGGGTTGCTTTGAAAAGCTATTATTCTTGCCGTACGCACTTTTTTTACCAATCATCCTTTTCACAGCACGCGATTCATTCCTGAGATTCGCAGCGCATTTCCTAGGTTGTCATTTTTTATAGAGTGCAAATAATTTAGAAATAAAAAAGCACCAAGGGTAAACAAAGATTGGTGAAAGGATTCTTCTTGTGGTACAGCTGAAGATACTTGACATTATTTTCTGTAAACAAAAGCACAGTAAAAGAATTTACTTAAAAACATACTGAACCAGAAAAAAGAACACGTGAGACGATTAGACCGGCAGATATAACCTACTCTTTGTATTGTGATTATAGTAGACGGATTTCCTAAAACGGAGCGGTTAGATGACGGAAGTTCATTCTTTTAGTGCAAAGAGTGGACAGCTCAGCCCTGCGATCGCGACACCGGCAAGAAAATCATGCCAGGGCTTCCATGATGTCATGGCCATTGCGGAGCTGGAGGCGGGACTGGCCAAACTGGCTCACCCCACCACCTTCTCCTCGGAGGGCTGCCCTACGGGTGAGATGCGCATCGCGGTGAACAACTTAGTCGTTCCAGGTGGCGCTCTCGCGGGCATGATTGAGCTTTCCCTTCAGAAGCCTGTACCGTGTTGTGGCCTTCACATGCACATTGTGGGGACGGAGCATCTCACACTGAACACACCGGCCCACCCCAATGAGGAAGATGCATTCTACGCGACGGATCCCGTTCGTCGCACGCGTGTCACCTATCTTGCAGAAGAGTACTGCTGTGATGTCCGCGTCGGCGTCAACAACGCCATGGCCTCTCGAGTCTCGTCCAGCTGTCATCTCCACCCGGATCTCCCTGCAGGAACTCTCAGCGTCCCCTTCGCTCTTCCTATCCCTGCCCATGTTCCACCATCGTACTTTATTCAGTACCCCGCTTCCTCACCGTACGTGTCCTCCTCACTGGTGTACGTCGCCGAGGCGTACCTGGTGGATCACCACGGCCATGTGCTGCAGTCTCCTCACAAGATGTTCACCTTCACCGTCGCCCCGGCGCTACCACAGGCCTGGTACTACCACCTACGCGGCACCTCCTACTCGCTCTTCAAGTCCCAGTTTCAGCGCTGTGTAGTCCCCTTCGTGATTTGTCGATGCTGCAAGGTGTGCGTCGACCGTAGAGAGGATCGCCCGAGCAGGGCCACACGAGGGTACATCTCGACCCGGCTGCAGCTCTTTCAGGAGGCGATCTCGGTGCGGATGAAAGGGGAGTTTAACGTACCCCCGCTGCCCGTGCTAGAGTGCTTCGCCCCGGAGAGCTCCCCTGTGGGGCGGTTCATGGAGGGTCGACTCGCCGCCACCACCTACCCCAACTCGTCCGAGGAGCTCATTGCTCGGGTGGAGCTGGCCAACGCCACGGATTGCCCGGTGACGACCATCGAGGTCGAGCTCATTCAGTGCGTGAAGCCGAACCAGTCCAAAGAAGAGTTCATTCGATCTCTGTATTGCGTGCGATATGTGCAGACCGATTCACCGTTGCTACCCAGTGGCAAGGCGCGTTTTGAACTGCCATTAAGGGTGCCCGCACCGATGGAGGACCGGCCGAACCCGTACGCCGACTGTCTTCCCGTGCCGTCGATTCATACGCCGCTGTGCTCGACGAGAATCGCCGTCCGTGTCGGCTACCCCGAACTGAACTTGGAGACGGTCTTTGACACGCCGATCGTGTTGTGTGCCGCTGTGGATGAGAGCGATACGGTCCCGTCGGACAACGTGTACCATGCCGGATAAAAGAGAAAACAAACTGAGAAGAGACCGAGAGGAAGGATTGTGAGGAAGGAGATGGCCGAGGTACTCTCCTAGGGTGGGAAGGAGATGAAAAGAATAGAGGAAACGACCAAGTGAGATCGCGGATGACGATGCCCCTACGTGCTGACATTCATGCAGAGAGATGCGGCTCCATTCCTTTTCCCCTTGCGGGACAGCGGAAGAATGACGCACACGTAGAGTGTTACTGATATACATACGAAAGCACATTCACATTTCGACAAGCACACTTATTGGGCTCTATACCCTCGTTTCCCGAAATGTGTTTGCATAAGCAATGGAAAACAAGCATTTCTCTGTGAGTAGGAAAAACGTAGGAAACAAGAAATCGTAGTCGTCATAAATACAAAAAAAAAAAAAAAAAAATGAAAACGAATCTAATATGTTATGATAGGAGTCTATATGGGTCTTTTTTCTTCATATATATAATTATATGCATCGTTAATCCACAGTCCTCTCCCTAGGCGTGTCTCACCTCTACGAACTGGCATGTCTCTCTCCTTTTCTGTGTTTGTGTTGTGCATTATGTTTTTTTTTTTTTTTTTTTGGTGTTTCGTCAACCCTACATCGAGTGATTTTTTTACGAGGTTGAGAGTGGTACGCCTCTCCAATACCACTAATGCTGATTTTGGAAATATTGTTGACACCCCAAAATGCGAAGAGAAAGAAGAAGAAACCGAAAACAATAAATTTACTAGCGAAGAAGAAGAGTTTGATGAGAAACACATATAAGCAAAGCAAAACGATATCCATAAAACCTTCATTAAATATTATTACTAATATGAAAATTCCAAATTTGGAGAAATATAAATTAGAAACAGATAGAAAAATATATCTTAATCTCTATCATCTGATAATGAAATGTTAGCAATTCGATCTGAGTGGATATTATAAGGCATGTAGTAGACGTGAAAATATATATATTTAGTTAGGAAACGACTTTGAGTATTCCCATTTTTAGGAACTCAAATACATTCTAGAATAATCATTTTATCTAGGGTACATCGAAGAGGGATGTTTGTATATTGGACTAAACGCACGAGCTACAGAAGACCTTGTTTTATTCCGACCATTCATCATGGAAGTATCCTGTTCCATGGATTGGCTCTCTCCTCCTTCTCTCTCTTGATTCTCTATTACTACGGAGGACGATACTAGTATTAGGACATGAAGCGAATGAGGCAATTCTATTTTATTATTGCTATTATTTTTAATTTCTGTTGTTAAAATGCATACATCTGTTTGTTTTGTGGCACACCCACCTCGATGATACATATTTACATATTGCCACTCCGTTTGTTTATTTTATATATAAAAAGATTTTTATTTTCTTAACAATTTGTCCGTACTTCACTCAGTTGTTGTTTTCTTCATTATTTCTATGTTTGGTGTTTACTCTCCCTCCGCCCCCATCTATTATGAGAGTGGATGGTGATGCAGCATGTCTACCATTCAACACTGTTATTCCTTTAAATTTTTTTGACGTTTTTTGTTGCGAATGTCATTGAGATCTTATTAAGCGTTACTCAACCCTGCCTAATAATGTTTCTTCGGTTCACAGTCCAAGAGTTCAACACTACTTCTTCTATTAATTATAGCAATAAAAATTCAATAAAAATTCTAAATAATAAATGTAAAAAATAATTTAAAAATTATGTGGAAGACTGAACGGCGACACCGTATTTATGGCTGATGAAACTTTTCTTTTTTAAAAAAAAAAGCTTGCAGAACACCGTGCCTCCTCCTAAGGGACTTTGTGCTGCTCTTACTGGAATCATCCAGATTTTGACAAGGAGGGCTCCACAGTGGGTTTCCAGCTTTTGCATCTATCATGTTTCTCTCATGTTGCCTTCCTTAAATAGTATAAGTGAGTAGTGCCGTGTTGCTCCGCATGGGCCGTACCAGTACCTGGGGCCAGCGGGTGACGTGGGCGAAACAGTACTTTGAGATGATCCCACCCTCTCTCGATTCCCCGTTGGTCGACACCCCCATCCCTACGCTTTCTCGCAAGGCGCAGGCGAAGCAGCGGAAGGTAGTGGAGCTCCATCCCGATACCACGTGGCAGTGTCGGCGCTGCGGCTGGATGGAGGAGGCGGGTGGTGGTGGGGCCACTGCCTCGGGGAGCCCGGCAAGACCACGCGGCGCACTCCCGCGACATCCGATCACCGGACGACCTGAGTTTACACGCTTAGCCGATCATCTGGAGTGGAAAGCAGAGACGTTGGCTACCGAGGTGGGGATGCGCTCCAGTACGGTACTCCCTTCTCTCTCACCGCCTCCGTGTTGTACAGCGGGAAGGCTGTGTTTTGTGAACGGCCACCCCGCAGAAGAGCAATATGAGGAGAGGCCCTCTATCAAAGCTGGTGATGTTTCCCCCATCGCCCACACCAGCCCCACCAAGACACTTCTGACGACGGGGAAGAACAGCAAGAAGGAGGCTGCGCTGCCTTCTCTGGCGACACCAGCAGTCCTGAGGGATTTGCTTTCCCCACCGCCCACACCAATGCCCTCATGGGCGAACAAAGGCGATGGGATGTCCTCTGGATTACAAGACTCGCACCTGAAACTGCTGCTCGTGCTAGACAACCCCAAAACCCCACGGAATCTCGGCAGCATTATTCGTGCGCTGGGCTGCTTTGCCTTTGCAGCTGCTTCACAAGGTGCTCACCACGACGGCACACAACGCAAGGGGTGCCATCCTAGCCCTGACACGAGTAACTATCAGTGTGGGATCGTGTTTACGGGTGATCGACTGCTCAAGGCGCTCCTTCATCAGCCCTTGTCGGCTGCAGGGACAGACACACAAGACATCCGCTCCGCTGTCGCGCTGTATCAATTGGAGTCGTATGATCTTCTTTGGGAGGCAGTCTCCCAGACACGAGCACGCGGTACTTCAGTACACCTCACTGCGGTGGATCTCATAGCGGATGCGCAACCCCTGCACTCGTACGTCCACCCCTTTCCGCCCACTGCCTCACCGTCGTCCCATCCAGTGCTGATTTATCTCTTCGGGGCGGAGGACGGCTCGGTCCCCGCTTCGTGTTTGCCGCATTGCAATGATGCCGTGTTTATTCCGACGCTCGGTAGTCTTAATCTCTCCGCAGCGTTGACGGTTCTTCTGTACGACCGCACGGCAAAGCGGCTGCGATGTCTGGAGCGGGCTGCAGACGGTGCGGCACGGGAGCCGACCCACAAGTCGAGACGAACGGAAAACATGAATGGGAAGACAACCACTGAAGAGGCGGGGAGTAGTCGGGAGTCGGAAACACCACCTTCACCGCAATCGATGGAATCACACCGAGCGACGCCAACAGCTGCGAGGAGGTTGCAACAGCTGATCATGCAGCAACGAAACGTGAACAACAAGCTGGAATGGAAACATCAAGAGTGACGAAGAAGAGAAGGAGAAAAAAAAAAGAATTTTTTATATATAATCTGCTTATCTTCGCCTCACAAAGCGAACCCAATGAAGAACTTTATGCTGCTTTTGATCACGCTGTAGCTTGGTTATGTTCTCTCTTCAACTTTTGTTTTTCCTCTGGTTCTCTTTGCTCAATTCAGCGTACTGATAATAAAATTCATCGCCGTTTTTTTTTGTGTGTGTGTTCCTTCTAATCCACCAAAGAGCGCACACACCAAGCTGTCACACTTCCGCGCTACCCTCAGCCAGTGGACCGCATTTCCACTTCCTTCGGTGCAGCGATTCCCCGCTTCGGCACGTTTCTCTTTCCTTTTTTTTTTGTTTTGTTTTCTGTTTTTGGCACATGCGCTTCACAGCAGCACGACTCCTCAGCCGTCCGACACGGGTGCGGTTGCGCTGGTGGAGAGAGGGCCGGCCGGACTACACTCGAGCGCAGCAGCGGGGCCAGACGCTGGAACGCCATCGGCTTCAAGCCAGCCACTCCCCACCTCCCGTTGAGCCCTCCCCCACCGCCGCGTGTCAGCTCTACCGCCAGCTGCTCCGCCTAGGGGACCAACAGCTCCAGGTCACCGACAAGGCCTACTTCCGTCGCAAAGTGCGGGAGGAGTTCGAAGTCACCGCACGTCGCACCAGCGCCAGAGTGCGTGGAATCATGTTTGAGAAGGGGCAGTGGCTTCTCAAGAATCAACTCGGAGGACTCGTGTGAACCGAAGAAATAGAATACGTGGAAGGAGCCACAGCGGGAAAATAGAAATTTTTTTATGGTCCGCTTTATGTTTATTGTTGCACCAAAGGGGCCTTAGAACTAGGGTAGGTTCTACCCCCAAGAGCCTACCGGTAGGCTCTTGACAGCGGGAAGAGGCTGTGACAAGTATCTCTGCACTCTATGGTACATTAAAGACGAACCGTGGAAGCGAAGACACAAGTTGAAACAGCTAAACCATTCAACAAATGAATCACAAAGACTCAAAACGACAATAAAGGAGGATATTTGAATAACGACTGCTGTTGTTTTTTGTACTATTATTTTTGTTATCTGTTTATTATTATTATCCCTCGTTTTCCCCTGTGTTTTCTCCATTTCTTGTTACGCCTACTTCCAAAGAGTTCTTCTCCACTATACAAAGTGTTGGAGAGACTTCGATTAGTTCGAGTGTATATCTAGCTCTCTCGTAAGAAGTGATAGAGCCCAATATTTTTTTTTACAACTTCATCACTCAACACCAGTATTTTCTTCGCTTTCGCTCATTTCAATGGTGGGCAAGAGTTACTTACGCTACGTGGTGGGGCCACAGGGAGGAACGGTGGTCAGCAATGAAGCCTTGACGGTGGAAGGGGCATTAGGCCGACCCAATTACGCACCCCTGCCTGTTCCTCGTTCCGGCAGCTTTCGAGGTGGGCGTGGAGGTCTTGGTCGTGGAGGAGCAGGCAGGGGTAGTGGAGCTCACAACACTCCCCTTCAAGCGATGCTCTTTCTGCCCTCCCTTGAAGCAGTACGCGTGTATTCGATCAAGAGTGGCGTCGTGCTGCACACCCTCATCCCCGCGGAGCTCAAGATGCCGGTCGAGGTCACCGCATTGCATGTGGTGCCGCTCCACCAATCTTCTCGCCATGCCAACAGTGCGGCGACGGGGGGCCATGGCTTGGGCGGTGGCGCTGGAGAGGTCCCTGTGCTGCGCGAGGGCTGGATGCTGCTCGTCGGGTACAGCAATGGGTACGTTGCTGCCTTCGCTTGCACCTCCACCAATAACTACGGCAAGCCCATGTGCTTGTTCTACGCCCTGGGCCACAAGATCGACACCAAAGTCCTCACTCTGGTCGCGGACCCGCATCCGAGCACCAAAACCCTACTCTGCAGCGCAGGCCAGGACACTGACGTCGCGGTGTGGGATCTGATTGGGAGGGAGACCTCCTTTCGCCTCCGCGGACATCGGGGTGGGGTTACGGGGATGGCCTTTGTTCCACCCGCCACGTCAACGACCCCGGTTCGTCCCGCTGTCGCTGCGAATAACCCGAATGACCAATCAGCGAAGCCTTCTCCCTTCAGTGAGAGTAGCGGGAGAGGTGAGCACAGCGGGGTGGGGGTGCAGGTGTTGGTGACCGCCGCAGCGGATGGGTGGATCAAGGTGTGGGATTTGCATTTACGACAGTGCCTGCAGACCTTGGTCGCCTGTGACACACAGGTGACGGCGCTTTATATGGACCCCGCAGGGTCTCGGCTCTATTGCGGGATGCGGGAGAACCTCATCAAGGTGTACAACATGGAGGCGTTGAGCCGGATTGTCGGTGGAGGGGTGGTAGAAGAGGTTGCGGGCGGCTCATCTCAGATGGAGGCGCTAGAGCACGGGATTGTTCCGCATGGCCAAGTGACGAGGCGGCACTACAAGCCCATCACCTTCATGTCGGCAACCGCGGACGGAGTGTTCCTCCTGGCCTGCACCAGCAACACAATTGAAGTCTTTCGCATGAACTCCTCAGAAGAGGTGAAGAAGAAGCGCCAGCGCAAGAAGAAGCGAAAGCAGAAGCAACAGCAGGAGGAGGAGGAGAATGAGGAGGAGGAGAGCACTCACCCGAGTCAGCAACGTCGTACCGAGACGGGCGAGGGAAAGGTCAAGAAGAAGGATTCGTTGGACAACGGAGGATATGCGGAGGCTCCGGCCATAGAGCCCTCCGCCATAGAAGAGGTGACCTTACTCCGGACCTTCTTTCTCACACAGAAGGTTCGCAGTGCGTGTTTCCTCCCCCCTGTCCACCAATCCAGCTCCATGATGCAGGAGGAGGAGGAGGAACTTCACATCGCGGTAACGTACCGTAATAATGATGTGCAAACGTACTCCACCTTTGTCACCGCCACCGACTTGGAAGGTGCTGTAACGTATCGTCTGACCGATCTGAAGTCCAAGTACTCGCTCAGCTCCCAGGGACACCAGAGTGATGTCCGCCGCTTGTGCTTTGTCGACAATGACACAGCGCTGCTTTCCCTCAGCCGTGAGAAACTGATGCTCTGGACCGTCAGTATTCGCCATGATCTCCTCTCGGAGGAGGAGGGGCTCTTCAATGGTGGCCATGCGGCCTCGCACGACTACTACGATGAGAAGGAGGCCAATGTGAAGCGTGTGGAGGCACAGGGCTCTCTCGCCGCGGTGGGGCAAATTGCACTCGAGGAAGCCACGGCGATGGACGCGATTCACTCAGCGCTGTGCTGTGTCGGCCAGGCAGACGGTGCGCTGCGGCTAGTGGACGTGGCGGCGTCGCTGGTTCTCTTTACCGAGCCGAATGCCCACATGGGCGGCGTCAAGCACGTCACCCGCACCCCACAGCTCACCGGCTTCTTATCCATTGGCGAGGATCGTCGGCTGCTTTCATGGACGCTCGGTGTGACCAACGAGGAAAGGGGGGGCGACTTTGACGTCTCACAAGTGGCCTTTGAAGAGAACTCCAGTGATGAGGAGGAGGCCAATGCCGGTAAATCGAACCCACGTGCGAAGCAATCTCCGAACACCAAGAAGCGGACCGAACGCCCCCTCCCCACACTGCTTCTTGCCCATGAGGTAGAACTCACAGAGCTCCCCTTGTTTGTGGAGTGCAGTCTCGATAACCGCTACGTGGGAGTGGGGTTACAGAACCACCACATTCAGCTCTTCTTTGCGGATTCCATGAAGCCGTATCTCTCCTTATTCGGTCATAAGCTGCCCCCGACTTCCATGAGCTTTTCCAGTGACGGCGCGCTGGTGGCCTCTGTGGGGATGGACAAATCCCTGCGCTTCTGGGGGACCGACTTTGGGGACTGCCACAGAGCCATTCACGCGCATGACGACTACGTGACAGAGGTGCAGTTTCTGCATGACACCCACTACGTCTTCACCGTCTCCATGGATGGTTCCGTCAAGCAGTGGGACGGCGACCACTTCACCATGATTCAACTCTTCCGGCAGCACCAGCGCGGGCTGTGGGCGGTGGCCGCGACGCTCAACGGCACCTGTGTGGTCGCGGCCGGAGCGGACAAGTGCCTCCGGACGTTCCTGCGCACGGACGGAATTGTCTTCCCAGAGGAAGAGGAACTGCGAATGGCGCACGAGGCGATGGAGGAGGAGGCCAGTAAGGCCGCTGCTCGCGCTCGTCTGGACGGCCACGACGGGAGTGAAGTTGGCGTGGCGGGCCATTCGACCCCCCACACCGCCGAAGCCGCCGAGAGGCTCATGGCAGCGTTGGATCTGATCAGTGTGGAGCGGCAACGGCAGCAGAACCCGGAGGACGTCTCCCCGCGCCACCCGCTGCTCGCCAACAAGACCGAGTCCGAGTACCTCTGGGGGGTCATGCAATCCATACGTCCGAGTGACATCCGGCATGCGCTCAACGGCCTCACCAGCCTCCACGTCGATGCGGTGCTCAATGCCCTGCTGCACATGATGGAGGAGGGTGCGGTGCTGAACTATGAAATTGCAACCAAGTTCTTGCTAGGGCTGGTGATGCCGGCACCTGGAATGGGGACCGCGACCGGGGGGCACCGCTTCATTGCTGTGGCGGGGGATGCCAGTGGCACCAGCACGGAGCCCATGCGAGGCCTACAGCGCCTGGAGCGCCTCCGACGTGGGGTGGCCGCCGGGTTAGATCAGACGGTCACTCGTCTAGATTACAACACCGCAGGACTGCAAGCGGTACGGCACGCGCTGGAGGAGACTGAACGCATTCGCTTCTTCGATTTGAGTAAGATTCAAGGGCACAAGAAGAAGTACCATAGTCAGGCCTTGTAAAGTCGTGCAGAAGCATTAACTGTCTTTTGACATCACAGCTCGCACGATCTAAGTTAATACATTTATATTTAATATTCATATTTTAGGTCGAGGGTAGCAACGGCAACCAGAACATAAAAAAATCAAAAGCAATAATGTTTTTTAAGAGAAAATCGATGTTTTTTTTCTCTCTATTGTTTTTTTCGTGTTTTGTTTTAGTGAGTTGAGAGAAAAGTGAAGGCGCTTCCTCTGATCAAATCTGAGAGAGCGAGCGACACCTCTCGAAAAGCGAAATAACAACTAGACGTCCGCCGCTCAGGGGTTGGAGTGTCGACACAGCCGAATTTTAAGCATTTTAAATATTTACTAACAGTACTTTTCTGTAACCGAACCGTATAAAATCTAAGATAAGAAACATATTAAAATTTATGTACTGATCAGTATTTTTTACTGATTGTGGTCGTTTGCTGATGAGGCAGTCGCTTTGTCTGACGGTAAACAACAAAACTTTTTTAAAAAGAAAATCGTAATTCTCTTGTCATTTCTTTTTTTTTTTTTCCCCGTGTGCGTTTAATCCCGCTTTTTATTTTTCATGACATCGAAGTGCCGAAATAAGTAAGAGCAAGAAAACTCAAGGAAAATCACAAACCCAATTGGAACCGTTAGAAGCGACCCAACAGGAGACTTTCTCATGAGTGCTCTATTCACTGCGGGCAAAACAAAGACCGCAAACCTATCCTTCTTATTATTGCATTTCTCCCTACTTATTTTCTGCTTCCACGCATAATGTGTGAGCGGTTCGAACCATCTTCCCTCTCCAAAAACGCCGATCCTCGTGAGCAGGACTCCCATCCAAAAAGGTCCACTGGTGTGATTTTTGGAGAAGGTCTTCACAGCGAGAGTGGTGTGGAGGTACCGCTCGCGGTTGCCTCCGCTGAAATATGCCTCTTTAGCCCCTCCACCTCTTCCACCGCTTCCCAAACGTCTGCTGTGCTGCCGTCTCAGGAAAAGATGGACGACCAGTGGGATGCAACGGCCACCGCTACGAGCATCGCGAAGCCTCTCTCCCCCCCATCTGCTCCACTCTCACCACTACAGAGACGGACGTCCTCCTCCTCTCGCCTATTACCGTCGCTTCTGTTGAATGATACACCGCCGCTACTTCCGGTAGAGACGGTGGAACTTCACGAAGTGTCTCGAATGAAGCCCGTGAAGGCGGGAGCAGAGGGTGAGGGCTGCTGCAGTGAAGTGCCGGTCTTGACGTACTGGACGCTTTCGGAGGAGGAGGAAGAGACAGTGGTGGAGCAGGATCACAGCAGCCATAGCACTAACGAAGAAAGAGAGCCCACTGTCTGCGAAGAACTGGACAGTGGTATGACAGCACATACACCCGGGACGTTTGCTTTTTCGCAATTTCACACCCTGTATGCCTCTCAACACCAACAGCAGCAGCAGCAAAAGGGAAAAGCAAAGAAGCAGCCGCCGCTGTGGAGTCGACGTCACGGTAAACGAGGGAGAAAACATACGGAAAAGAGTCGTAGCCGCACTCCATCCCCCTCACGACGCTCTCCCACCATTCACCCTCCTACCTCGCTCTCTTCATCCCTGTTATTGTCCCATGAACTCAAAGAACAGCAGACAGCACCGGACGGAGTAGCTGTACGGGTACCTGCTATCATAGACCCGTTATTATCCCTTTGCAATGAAGAGGAACAGCAGGTACGCACTCCTCCTCTTCCACAGCCTGTTACAATGGCGAGGCCTACCTCTCTGACAAATGAACTTCTTTCATCTCCTGTGCATGTGGCAGAAGCACCTCCTTCTTCTCTTGAGATTCCGGGGGCTGTAGTCCCCACCACGACAACAGGAACAGCTCCTCCTACCGCTTCTGCTTCCTTCTCTTCTTCAGCGGTTTCTCTGGCGTTGCAGCAACCCATTGAACTCCTACGTTCTGAAGCAGAAGCGTGGTGCCCGTGGAGTGAATTCAGTGCGTGCTCCACCACGCTGGAGGGATGGGGCCTGCCAGTGAGTGTCGTGCAGCAGTGGGCCACCCTCGGCGTCACCAACTTACACATTTGGCAGCGGGCGTGCCTCTACGAGTTCAGTGAACACGTGGCCAAGGGGCTTCGACACTGTGCCCAGACGCTGGAGCGCTGGGGGAGTCGTTACTCTTCTCCGCTCAGTGAGAGAGAACGAGGAAGTCCGGAGAGCGCCGCATCGTCTTCCTTCTCCACATCGCTGTCCACCACTACCCACTCCTCCAGCGCCTCGTCCATCTTGTTGTCGTACCCCACTCGCAACTTGGTATACAGTGCGCCGACCAGTGGTGGTAAAGCTCTCATTAGCGACCTCCTCGTACTGCGGACGCTACTAGGGGTGGTCGCTCCTCGCAGCACGCCCGCACCCACACTGCCCACGCAGGCAGTCGGCTCTTGCACACCGGCTCCGTCTCTGGCTCACGGAACACCGTGGGGTCACACTGCTCCTCCTTATGAAGCGGAGCAGCTGCCGCCACCCCGTCGCATCGCTATTTATGCATTGCCGTTTGTCGCCCTCGCAGAGGAGCGGGCTCGGCACTTGGAGCACGTCTGCGCCACGCTCGCCGAGGTGCACGTGGTGTGTCTCGCGGGCGGCGCGCCGCTGCTGCTGCTGGAGGATCGGCTGAATGCGCAGCACCTCATTTACGTCTGTACCAATGAGAAGGCGCATGCGCTGTGGAGAGAGCTGGAGAGCGGACACCGGCTGGCAGAGGTCGCGGTGGTGGTGGTGGATGAAGTCCATTACCTCTCGGACGACACCCGAGGCTACGTCTTGGAGCTATTTCTCACCAGTGTGTTGCGCTACGCTGCGGGGGACACGTTCACCACAAGCACAATGAACTTCGCACCACCAAAAAATGGTTCGGCTTCGGCCCCACCTTCTGGTGAGGTTCACTCTGGTTATCATTCCAGCACCTACAGCAGCCGGCGCCACGCTCTGGAACGGCTCTTGACGGTCCATCATCAGCAAGACACGCGGCTGCAGGTTGTCGTCACCTCGGCAACAATCGCGAACCCACAGACGTTGGCGACCTGGTGTGGAAACGCTTTCTTGTTTCTCACCGATCACCGCCCGGTACCGCTGCAGTGCTTTTCTGTGGTGCAGGGGATCGTCTACAATGGGAATCAGCAAGCGGTACGAGATTTGACGGCTAGCGTGAAGGCTCAGGAGGCACAACACCGCGAGTGGCAGCAGTCTGCGCGCCATCGTGAAAGCGAAGACGGGCGACGAGCGGTATCTTCAGTGTGGCTCCCGACGACAGAGCGACTTTGGGCGCCGCATCCGCTGGCACTGCTGCCTCGCGTGGAGGAGGAGGCGCTGGCGTTGTGGCTGGCGGTGGAGGGCTGGGAACAAGGGTTTCAGGTTCTGCTCTTCACCCCGACTCGTAAGGAGGCAGAGCTCACCGCACGACGGCTGAGCAGCGCGGTGGCGATGCGGCGGCTGCAGAGCCAGAGCAGCCCTCCTTCGGACGGGGTGGAGGAGAGGGACGACCCAACTGGGGAGCGGAAGCTACCCGAGTTACGAGACTCCACTCCGGCTGTGCGGGAAGTCCTGCAATTCACGACTCACCACGGTCGTGTGGGTTTTCATCACGCGGGCTTAGGGAGTAAGGACCGCGTGCAGTTGGAACAGTCGTACCGAGCGGGGGGACTATGGGCCTTGTGCTGCACCACTACTCTCTCGACAGGGATGAATTTACCCTGCCGCCGAGTGCTCTTCACTGCGCCTCGTATTGGTATTGCCGTACTGGATACGTTGACTTTCTTGCAAGCAGCGGGGCGTGCGGGCCGCGTTGGCCTGGACCCGTACGGCGAAGCCTTTGTCATCGGCAAGCCAACGGAACGGGCGTTGCTGCGGCAGCTCGCAGCGAATCGTCTCCCCCCTCTGCTGTCGAACTTTGCACCGTCCCGACGTGGAGTGGCGCGTGTGCTGCTGGATGGGATGGCGAGCGTGACCTCACCATCGTCTGGGAATGATGGCATCGCTTGGGGTAGTGCTGCAGCAACCAGAAGGGCAGCGGGTGGGGGTGACGAAGGTGAAAAGCCAAGTGAAGGACAGGAGAACGGGATGGGGGTCTGCGGTCCTGCGGAGGTGCATCGGGTGCTGCTCGGCACCTTGTACGCTGTGATTGAGCACGAGAAGACCCTCCCCGATAATGAGTACGCGTATGGGGAAGCTCTGGCTGGGATACCGACAAGCGCACCTACTCCAGTAACAGGAAGCAGCACGATGGCCAGCTTCACTGCAGGAGGAGGTGCACCTTTCACTCCTGCCTTGCTGGCTGCGACGAAGGAGGCATTGTCCCTACTCGAAACCAGTCGATTTATCTCTTACCACACCAACAGTCGAAGTTTTACTCTCACGCCCCTGGGGTCCGCCACCGCGTCTTCTCTCTTCTCCCCTGAAGATGCCTTGCTGGTGCTGCAGGACCTGCAGCGGAGCGCACGCCAGTTTTGCCTCGCGGATGACTTGCACCTTCTCTACCACTGCACGCCGCTGCAGCATGACGTGGAGCCGGACTGGCACACCTTTTATCATTGCTGGGGCCATCTCCTCTTTCAGGGCCCGACCGCGCCGCTGATTACGCAAGTAGTGCAGGTGGAGGAGCGCACGCTGGCGGGGTTTGCCATGGCCCCCCCGGCGAGGCGGTCGAAACACCCGATTGTGATGCGATGCCGACGGCTGTACGGCGCACTGATTCTTTCCGAAACGGTCCGTGAACAAGCGCCAGGCGACGTGGCACTCAAGTTCGGTGTCTATGGTGGCGCGGTCGAGGTGCAGCGGCTTATGGAGACGGCAGCACTCTTTGCCAGCAGCCTCGCTCGCTTTGCGCACGCGCTGAACTGGTGGTACCTGCCGCCGCTTTTCAATATTATGGTGGTTCGCCTTCGTCGTGGTGTCGCACCCGATCTGCTGCCGCTGATGGAGATTGAAGGACTGACACCTTGGAGAGCGCGTGTGCTATTTGACAGGGGCTACCGCACGGTGCGCAGTATTGCAGGGGCCACCACCAGCGAGCTCCAGGCGGTCTTCGCGAAGCACTCCCTGCACGGGTTTCAGTTGGGTCCCGGTGGTGCCGTGGAGGATACGGATAGTGCAGATGACGTGGGGGCCTGGTGCCGATCCAATGATGTCCAGGAGCTAGCCCGTCAGTTGCAGCAGCGTGCCAAGCTGGTACTTTGGCGGGAGGCCAAAGACCTGGAGGCCATCTTACTCTCTGGGAACTTACCTCCTGCTGCGTCAGATCCGGCAAAACCCTCTGTAACGAGTGCACCAGACCCTGTCGCTGCAACATCACCTGAACGACGACAAGACTTCTTTGTCACGCCATCGTCTTCCACCACGCCCTATCGTAAACGGGCACGCGAGACTTCTGCGATCCCATTCGTGCAGGGGAAGACGACGTGGGAGGTAACAAGCTCGACGACCAGAGGAACGGGAAGCGTAGCGGCTGAGGCTTCCGCTTCAGGTCGAGAAGGTCACAAAATAGAGCGATTGGCTGCGTCCGCGGCTTATACTCCGCCTGCTGCTCTCGCCTCGCTGCTGCTTCACGGAGAAGAGCGACTGGCCTCTCATTCTATCACCAGGAGTAAAGAGGAGAAGGCGTCGAGGGGGAGTGGTGTGGTGGTGTGCACGGTCAAGGGCGACGACGAGATGGAGGTGAAGGCTTTTGAATGGCATCTGAATCGACTGCTGCACTCCTCGAGCTTCAGCGGAGGTCGCATGGGACAACCCGAATTGCTGGTGTCGCTCCGAGTCTGGTCCGACGAGGAGGACAGGCGGCTCTCACGACCCGTTCGGAGCGCTGCCGCCCCACCACAGTTTCTAACGATGACGATTGCTGTACACCGATGCAGCCGACGGGACGAAGAGGTGCCAGAGCATTCACTTTCCTTGAAGCCCGACGAGGGCGGGGTTATCTTTTGCGTGCACCACTGCCCCGTGCGCTCCGCTGCGTGGCTTCCGCCGCGCTCTCCACCTCGTATTTATCTCTGGTTCACCCAGTGGCTACACGACAATTCTGCTGCCCCTCCCGGAGACCGTACGCGTTCTCGTCGGCCGTACGAGAAAGTGTGGATCGGATTGCAGCAGCAAATGCGCTTCTTAGTTAGTGCGGGCTGGCTTCGAAAGGACTCCTTGTGCGCTGCTTTCCAGTCCCGCACACCATCGCCAGCCTCCCTTCGTACGACCAGTTCTGTCTCTCCCACAGCAGCACCGAGCAGTATTCATTCCGGTTCTTCTCCTCCGCTCTTTCTGCACGACCCACTGGTTGCATTGTGGATGCTGCATCCAGAGGTCGACACGAGCGGCGTAGCGAACAGTCGTCTGTGCGCCACCGCACTACTGCCGGCGCTGCTGCACACGTTTCCCTGTCCGGAGGCTCAGCGTCTACTGCTGCGGGGCAGCCGGCCCCCCAGTCGTGAGAGCGCTGGAGGGGGAGCCGTACAGTTGTACACCATAGCAGAGGTGCAGAAGATCTTGTCCAGTGAGACGAGTCGTCCCACAACAGCAGAGCTTCCGGAACACCCTTCAGAGGTGGCGGCGGAGGAGAAGGAACGACTGTCAGCGTCAGTCAAGAAGGTTATGATCAGCGCGTCCGGCTCCCTGCGGTCTTGTACGACCTTGGCACCATTCTATACCCAACGCACGCACCAGGAGTCCGTGGGATGTCTTGCTGCAGCGATGTTGATGGATGTCTTGCTGCATCTTATTCACCACGAAGAAATGTACGACTGCTACGCCGAGCAGGAAATGTGGATGCCGCTCCTTGCCGCTCAGATGGAGTTGGTGGGGATCGGCTTTAATCTCACGCTTTACCCCCCGTTGATGCAGACGATGCAGACCAAGATCCATGAGCTTACCGCCTACGCGTATGAGGTGGTGGGGCGGAGCAACTGGTCTCTCACTTCCCCACGAGACTGTGCCGCCGCCTTATACGACGATCTTAAATTGCCCTGCTTGCACTATCTCGGGGATATTGATCGCCAAGCTGGTGCTCCTTTGCCACGTCGCTGCAAACTCTTGAAGGAGAACCGGAGCACCAAGGCCTCGGTTCTGGTGCAGCTGTCTCGTCTGTACCCTGACAATCCGCTCCCTTCCTTGTTGATGGAATTCCGCCGGCTAGAGGGCTGGGGAGAAAAGTACATGGAGCCTTTGCAGCGGGCGGCGATGAGGAATCAACCACAGCGACAGCAGCAGCGCCACACCTCGTCGAGAACGACCGCCGTGTCACGAGTGCACGGCCAAATTTTTACGACGGCCACCGCTACGGGACGACTTTCCATGTCCGAGCCGAGCCTGCAGACAATTCCGCATCCGGTGGCATTTGCGCTTCACGGCCGTCAGGTGGAGGTCAACCTGCGTCGAGCATTGATTCCATCACCCGTCTCGTTGTCGGCGACGGCCTTGCTGAAAAGCGCTAACCGAGCTAGCACCGCTCTCGCTGATCCTCCCCCCTCACTGGAGCACGCAGAGAACCGAATGATATTCCTGAGTGCAGACTATTCTCATATTGAGGCTCGTCTACTGGCGCACTTCAGTCAAGATCCCGCGTTGCTGGAGGCCTTTCCGTTAGCCTCTTCGGGCGGCTCAATGCACACGGGTGACGGCACGGGCTCTGCATCCCCTCGAGACATCTTTCGAGCGCTCGCGGCGGAGCTGTTTCAGAAGGCCTCCATGCAAGACGTCGCGCCGGAGGAGCGGCGGATCGCCAAATCCATTTGGTACGGCACCATGTACGGCCGGGGCAAGCACAGCGTGGCCAATGAACTCTATCTGTCCGTGGAGGCTGCAGAGAAGTTTCTACGCCAGATACGAGAGAAGTATGCGACGACGATGCAATGCATGGCCACCATGGCGCAGGAAGCAGCGGAGCGCGGGTTTGTCCGTACCTTACGGGGACGCAAACGCTGGTTGCCGACCACCACTGGCGGCGCACCGCAGAGAAGTGTGGCCACAGAGGCTGGGAAGAGCCATCGTGCAAATGGGTGGAACGCCTTTGAGCGTGTGGCCATCAACACCCTGTGCCAGGCCTCAGCAGCAGATATCATGAAGTCCGCCATGGTACGCATTGCACTCGATCCACTGTTTCAAGGCCTTTGGGAGGAGGGAACCCCACCTGGAGCTCCTAGCCCCGCAGATGGTGCTCAGCATCGCCCACCGGTGGCAAGGATGGTACTTCAAGTGCATGATGAGCTCTTGTTTGAGCTGCGGTTCAAGGACCGGGATCGCGTGGTGGAGGCGTTGACCCGGCACATGGATCTGGGGGAAGAGCTTCAGCTCCGCGTTCCGCTGGTGATCAATTTTCAGTGGGGAGACAGCTGGGGTGATCTTTCACCTTTATGAAACAAAAAAAAGAAGAAGGAATTGCATACACAAATATATGCAACCTTGAGGTATGCCTTCATTTTGTATTTGTATTGGTCTTCATTTCTGCTTCTGTATGACTGATGGGCATTTCATTCGGGTCTTTTTCTCTATTTAGGAAAATTGTTATTGGTAGTAGTTGCAAGTAGATATCCATATTCGTATCTAGAGCAGCTGGAATGACGAGGCTCGTGTAGCACTTGCTTCACTGTCATATATTGCCATTCATCCGCTTAAAATAACTTAAAAGGGAAAACCTCCGCTTCAATATAGTTGACTTTCTTCATCATTTATCAAAAAGATCACAAACTGTATTATTACTATTATTATCTTGACGCAGAAGCACTTTCTCCTCTTGAATGCGCAACGCCGGAATCACCGCCACCGTTAGACCGTCTGATGTGACGATCCACACGAACGATTCGCACATCGCTGCGCAGGAAAGCCACCCGCCGCCCGAACTGCATCCCGTCTCCTCTCCTCTTCATCCGCGCCGGAAAGACTCTCCGTTGAACTGTTACACGGCCGCCTTCTCCTCCAGTGGGTCCGCTCCGCCCGCACTACTGTGCGTACTGCTCCAGACCATGCGGAAGTTACTCGGGGGCTGGTGGGATGCTCACGTCGTAGACGGGGGTCTGTGTCTGGGCTGCAGTGCTCCTCCTCGACTTGCGCTACCAGAAAACAGTGAGGAGTGCGGGCAGCGACCCTTTCCACAGCTGGCGTTCCTGTCCGCCTACGATGGTTGGTTGCGTGGCGTGGTGGCCTATCTGGCGGTGCTAGTCTATGGCTTATCGTTCGTGGCGGACACCCCCACGACGAATCCGATCTTTTCTATTCTGTACCGCTCCTCTCTTCTGGTTCTCTCAGAAGTTGCTTGTGTGTTTATCGTCTTGTCGCACCTCACTCGGTATCGAATACAAGCTTTGATCGATCCACCGTTGTTCAATCCCGCACATGTGATGAAACAACCGAGAGAACAGAGGAATGATTCGTTGCTCCCCAAAGCTTCCGGTCTCTGGACCTCCCCTACCGTTCTGTGTTTGCTCCTAGAGGTGCTGCTGTGGAACATCTTAACACCGCCGTATTTACCGCCCCTTCGAGTCTCTGGCAACGGCAGCTACCACTCCGCCAGTGGGACTCGCCAGCTGCTGCTCTTCTTGAATAATCTCCTATTTTTTCGCCTCTATGCGGTGCTTCACTACTATGCTTATCGCTCTTTGGGGCATCCTGGGCGGCCATGGACTCGCGCGTGGACGGTGCTCACACGCGGGGGGCGTTTCAGTCTGGGCGGTGGCACCAAGTTTTACCTCCG
Organism: Vickermania spadyakhi; assembly: GCA_030849815.1. Taxonomy (NCBI): domain Eukaryota; phylum Euglenozoa; class Kinetoplastea; order Trypanosomatida; family Trypanosomatidae; genus Vickermania; species Vickermania spadyakhi. The sequence continues at coordinate 33,765 of JASAOA010001731.1, forward strand.
GACCACGCTGGTGTACCACTGGAGACGTTGTGTGCCATTATGGGTACTCTTTTGGTGGATCACGCTGGGACTTTTGTTTCGCAAGACCAGAATGGATCCCGACTCTCGCCCTTCCACCGTCTCGGATGGCCTGTGGCTCTCTTTTCAGACCCTTTCAACGCTCAGCTATGGGGATTATCCGCCGGTGCGGGCCCACACGAAGTGGCTCATGTGGATGGCGTGGATAGGAAATATTTGGCTGTGGAGCTACTGCCTGCTACTGCTCATCTGGGGCTTCCCCGATACGCATCTCTCGCAGTCCCCGATGCCGAGCTGGACGACGGGGGCGAACCACAATATGGAGTGCCTCGCCTTGTGTAGCGCACTTTCTCAGCGGCGGCGCTGCACCGCCGCGGAGGCCATTCAAGCTGCGTGGCGTCTCTTCGCCGCACAGCGACGACTCCACAACCGGCCCTCCGCACGGCATTCGGGAAATGTTGATGGGGAGCAGAGAGGAGGGGTTTCAAGTGGAGGCTGGTGTGCGGTGTGGAGGTGGACTCGTTATGCAGTGCCGGTGATGGCACGACAGTGGAGACTGTACTTCTCATTGCGGCGCTTCTCTGCATGTCACTGTGCATATCTAGATCAAGTAGAACGTATTGTCGTGTGCACCCCTTTCACCACGACATGGTGTCGAGATACGACGCCGTCGCCACCTCTGGTGTGCCCTCTCTGCTCGACACGGTGGAGTAGTGAGGGCTGGGAAGGGGAAGGGGCGGTACGACTACTGCCGTACCAATGCCGTTGTGGTGGGCCTCGCGGAACTGCTGCTTCTGCTCACCACCGCGGTGGCCGCCGGCACCGCTACTTAAAGCCCTCTCCGCGTGAGGTGGAAGAACGCTCTCTGCGGTGCCGGTCTGCTACCATTGGTGGTGTTGGGCGGCACGAAGGCAGCATTCATGGAGTGTGGGAAAACCGAAGAGATGCGGGATGGCAGTCAACGGACTCGGTAGAAACCGGTGTAAGTGGAAGCCTTCAGCCACTCAGCAGTGCAACACGGCGTGCGATACACGTCATTTCCCCCACAGGATGCAGCGCTGCTCCTCCCTCTCGTACCCAGTTGGAAAGAGGCCTGGAGTTAGTCCGCGAGGCCATTCAAGTCCATCAAGCAACCCCAACATGTGGCAGAGCCCCTCCCCTCGACCCATCGCTAGTCCTCTCTTTCGAAGCCCTGTCGGCTCAACTTTTACAGGGGCAGCAGGAAAGAGAGGATTCATCGCTTCAGAGTCCGATGCGGCAACGAGAACAACCGCCTGCGGGTTTCTCCTCTGTGCACAGCCCCTTAGCGCCAATTTCTTCTCTACACGGTAATTCAGATAGGGTAGATCGACCTCACGCCGAAATACCCTACAGAACGTTGCGGTCTTCACACATACAGAGAGGCGAGGGTGCGGCGGACGCTCCTCTAGGGCCTATGGGCTCCTCCGCCTCCTTTCAGAGAGAAGAGATATCTCAGTCATTCCACTGTGCCCCTATGGCTGTCTCTCTGACGGAGCTACAAACGCAAATGTGTGGGCTGGAGGCGAAGTACAACGAGCTGCATCACCTGGTGGAGGAGGTGTTGATCTAACGGATGTTGTAGTGTAGGGGGACTTTGTGGTGTGAAATGAGGTTAAGTCGTCGGGTAGTGTTCAAAGAGAGAGGAGGTAAAGAAAATACTGTATCAGAAGTGTGTAGGGAAGTAACAACGCGGACAAGAAGAACGCTGACGGAAGCTCGTGCTTAGATTATGTGTTCTGGCAATCAAATTTTCTTTAAAAAAAAAAAAAAGAAACATCTTAGTAATTGTGGATAACTCAATTTTGGCTGTTCTTGTCGATCGAGAAGTCGTTGCTTCACTTAGAACACCACAGAATGTATTGCCCGTCTCCTCTCACTTTTGTTTTCCCTCTGCTTCGCAGTATACCGTCAAAGGTCACACAGGCACACACGGAGTAAAAGGGTAAAGAGCGGTAATATCCTACTGTTCTGGAAAGAATGTTTGTCTAGTGAGAAGTTAACAAAACTGTAGTACTAACAACAATTGAGAAACCTTAAGTGGCTATTAGTGCCTTCTAAAACTCGGTACATCTCCGTGTGAAATAGGAAAACTACCGTTGTCCTGTGCTCCTCTTTTCCTATTTCCTGTTCGAAATGGAGTTATCGGAGTATGCGTTGCATCGGCTGCCCTTCCCGCGGCCCGTCCTTATTCCTGCCGCAACGCCCGCCGTCTCACATTTAGCGTTTCTCGAATCCACCATCGCTACTCACCGTTTATTACGCGGTGTTCAGATTTTTTTATTTTTTTTCTGCATAACCCTCGTCAACTTTGAGTTTGATTCCCCTTTGGGTAATAACATTGTGCATGGATTTCTCACCCTGCTCTCCGTAGCGGGAGTGGTGTGTGTCTATAAAGTCTATCAATGTCAAGCCGTCTTCACCGGCATCGCTAGTCTTCCAGCCTCCATTCCTGCGGGGGCGAACCAGGAAAAACACAGCAATGACAACAACATGGAAACCGCAGCCCAGATCTCCGCTCGTGCCTCGTGGGAAGACCCTCCTCATGGAAGGGAGGGAGGGAGTGCGGGTACTTGCAGCGGCTCCGCCACGCCGTCCACCCAACTTCCGTCCCACTCACACACGTCCGGCACCTGTCTTCAGGAGCGCTGGAAGCAACAACCGCCGCCTCAGCAGTACCCCGTTCGTCATGCGCCGCTGCTCTCCGGGATGCTACTCGAGATGTTCCTCTGGCTTCTGCACGCGCCACCGGGATTCCCCTTCCACCGCCTCGGTGCAGCTCTGGATGCGGCCGTGATGCTGCGAGTCTACGTTGTCGTCCTCTACCCCAGTGAACGCTGGTCGCTGCGCTACTTCGCCAGAGCGGTGGAGGCCGTCACCAGCGAGTCGAGCCGGACCGCTGCTTTGGGGTTTCGGAATCGCCTTAGCCGCTCTCTGCACGCCGAGCGCTGGTGGTGGAGAAGTATTGGAGCGCTGCTCTTTGTGGGTCTCACAGCGGTGTACCGACAGGCGGAGCAGACGACACTGCTCGATGCCGGATACTTCTGCGCCGCCACGGCCGCACTGATGGGGTTCGGCAACGTCTCACCGACGACCTTCACGGGCCGCGTCGTGGCCATGGCGGTGTGGGGGGTTGGCCTCCTGCTCATTGTGTTGGCGATTCGTTTCTGGGCAGAGGCACTATCTCTGAGCCCGTCCTCACGCACCCTCTACAGTGTACTGCAGCTCCAGCGGCTCTCGGCCCACTTACCCGAGACAGCAGCCGTCACCATTCAGCGGGCGTGGCGGTGGCGGACAGCGCGAAGCCAGTGCCGATGCGGTGGGTCGCGTCTGAGACGAGAGTGTGCCGCACTGCTGTTTAGTCGTCAGTGTTTGGCGTTCCGCCAGCGGCGCCGTCTCGTTCAGTCGATTCGACGTCCGTTTCATCCAGATGCACCTCGCGGACTGGATGCGACGGCGGGGCGGACTGCGGTACTCCGCGACGGCAGAACGCGAAGGGAAACGGTTAAACATTCCGATGCGGACGACACGAGTTCGGCGGTGCGAGTGAGCGCTGGGCAACGCGAACAGCGGACGACGAAGGAAAAGGGATACGAGAATGCTTCACTCGCCCCTGAGGCGAAGGAAGAAGAGATCGCCCGTAGGCTCGCCCACCGTATGCGTGCGATGGATGAGCGCATGTCGGCGCTCGTGTGCCGGCTTCAACGGGCCCATGAGGAAAGGAAGATCAGACGAGCCTGATGACGTGACGTGAGCGAACTCGTTGGTAGCTAGAGCAAGGGTTTTATTTAGAGTGGCTGTAAACGCAACAGGTTCGATTGTATTATTTGAGGTGTTTTTCTGTGCACCGTCGCGAAGCAGTAGAGAGATGCTGTGTCTCTCTTACCTGTTAACTCACTTCCAGTAGCCAATTGAAATCTACGAAGTCAAAGCAATGAACGTAATATATATCTTTTCTGTTGTGGATGTTTTTGCTTGTTTTCTCTTTATCAATTCACTTGTTAAAAAAAAAATAATGATTCCCTGCCTTTTCATTTACTTTTTTTTATTTTCTCTTGTGTTTCGGTGAAGTCTAATTCCATTATCAAGATCTTCCGCTCGTGAACTTGTGCTTCTCATAAAGCGTGTGTGAGCCCACTTTCGATATTTCATTGTAACGACACCCCTTTACCATGTCTCTCTCGTCTGCTGCGCGAAATGAGATGAATAAGATGAGTGAGACCCAGGAGCGGAGTGGGGACATGAAGAACTACGACGAGGCTGCGAGCACCGCAAAGATCGAGAAGGTGCAAGCGGAGGTCCTGGCGAAGAAAGAAGCGGAGGCCCAAAAGGCCGCTGAGATTGCGTCATTTCCGGTGGAGGAGGAGGAGGTGCAGCTGATCGCTGATGCGCTTCACCTCGATGAGCCGGAGGCTAAACTTAGATTACAAAAGAAAAAGGGGGATGTCGTTGCAGTGCTTCGTGAAACAGTCGGCTTACCTAAGCAAGCGAAATCATAAATCATTATTTTTTACATATTTTTAAAGGAATTAACATTAAACGGCTAGAGAGAGGAGGTGGTATGTCCCTTTTCATCCCTTACTGAAGGAATCTTCGTCTTCAATAGGTGGCCCAAGATATTTTAAGGACATATCGAGTGGATAGTTAAAGGATAGTTACCTTTCGGATATGTAGCTCTTTCTGCCGGTGGATACCTTTGCGTCCAATCTTACCCCTTTCTGTTCTTTCCCGAGTTGTTCTATTTCTCTACCTCAATGATCCGTTTTCCCTCTCTCCCCCCCTTCATTGTTTTCACATGCTTTGCAAGAACAGAACAAATATCAAGAAATAACTTCCTTCTTTTTTTCGTTTTTTCGAAGGTGCAAGAACGATTTAGTTTAGTTTAGTTGCTTCTCCAAAACGCCTTCGCTGTGTTCTTTAATTATTTTTTGTGATTGTTCAGTTTCTCGATTAGGATGTCCGTCGTAATAGTTTTCTCTTCATTCAGAAAGTCGCGCAGTGTTCTTCTATTCGCGGATAGGGTTGCTTGCGTGAACAGATGCTTTTCTATTCTAGTGAAGAAGAACCGTATATTTTCCTTTCTGAGTTCGTGTTGATGCCAAATCAAGTCAGGCTGATTGAAAATTTCGTCCTGGGGACGGGTTTATTTTATTTTTATGTTTTGATTCTGCGGTTAAGTTTCTTTGACTGAAAGACCTTTAGGCAGGCGAACAAGAACCTTAGCTACTTAAAGTATGCTCAGAGGTGTGTGCGGGCTTTGTAAAAACCCTGGTTGTGGGGATGCTCCTGCGATCTTGTGAGACTTAAAGTCCCTGTCCTATGGAACTGATGCGGATAGTGAGGGTGGTCCACTGATCCCTGCTACAAGAAGGCAAAACCGCCTAAAAAATCGAAACCCCGCCAACGATAATTTGGTCTACACGAGTAGCCTTTTCAGCTGCATCAGAAAAAAAAAAAAAATTCGTCCTATAAAAACCCATCAGAGTTCTAATCTTGAAAGACGTGAGCCTTCGCTTTCGAAACCCTGCGTCTCGTAAATTATCATATTCTCCCCTCTGCGCTGAAATATTCGGTCTTTATTTTAAATAGCCACCATCATCAACAGTGGTCACATGTTGATCATGGTGGCTAGGCGTGATGCCTCACATACTTTTACCTTTTGTGCGTATGCGTACCTCTTTCTAATGCAAAACAGTTTCGACAGCAAGATGGAAAAGAAGACACTATTATTGTACCAAGATGTGCACCGTTCAGAAATATCTGAAACCTGATATCAGAAATATCTGAGGAAGGCAAAACCATATCTGTTTCGTTTCATCTGTGGCTATGGAGCGCTCAAGGAAGAAATACGGTTTAAAAAATGCGTTTACTAGCGTTGTTGTCCTCACATTGTGTAAAAGATAAGCTTTCACCTGCTAGTGTTTACCTTGGGTGTACACAGTTCTAAGGAAGATAGTTCTGACAATGGGAAAAGGGAAGAAAGAGAACTATTGCTGTCATGCTGTTTACACTGATAGGTACGAAGAAAGTACCTCAGCCACAAAGGCGAAACCATATCTTTTCCATTTCATCTGTGGTTTAGAAACACCCAAACAAGGCTATCTTTTTAGTATTTGTCAGATTTTCGGAAAAGGGACGCAAATATACTTAGGTTGTGCGATGTCTGACGTGGAAGAAAAAATAAAAAGGATAATACATGCTGGCATATATAATATTCAAAAGAAAAGGCGTTCAATTACTGAGTTCGAGCTTGGCGTCGAACGAAGTACTATAATCTCTCTGAAAAAGTACTCTACCTTAACGAATGCTTCTTACTTCCACCATGTGTTGTTTATACGCTGACTATAGATATTATACTTCTATACAAAATATATACTCTTTGTCTCTACTTCTAATCTATTTGCTATATTTGATATGTTACAATGATACTAAGCTCCAAGTCAGTTGCCTCCAAGTGCTTTTTTTATTTAAAAAAAGTATGTGCTCGAAAAAATACTTTCCCATGCCATAATACTAAAGAAGTAGCAACTTATTTCCCTTGCAACCCTATCCTCTTCGTTACTGTGACTCCAGGTATTTTCCTGTTTTCTTTATAATAAAATGACATTTATCGTTCTCTTATTTATGGATTCAAATTTGATTTTGAATTTCAGATCGATCATAAAAAATGCATTTTTATTCCACTAAATTTTATGTTTCTTTCTTTTATTTTCGATTACAGACGATCGCGATTACCTTAAGTTTATTTATTTCCTCAAATATCATACACCGCGATCCTGTAAACCATTAAGATCTTTAATGAATTCGAGCACCCCTCTGTTTTTGGGTGATCCTGAACCACAGATGAAATGGAATAGAAATGGTTTCGCCTTTGGGCGAGCGTATTTTCCTTCAACATGACACAGTGTACTCAAGCATGCAGAGATAGTTTCTACTTCTTCCCTTTCCCCTTTTTGTAAGAAACTATATTCATTAGAATGATGCACACGCAAGGTAAACACAGGTGAAAGCATTTCTATTCCGAAATTCGAGGATTGCAACAGCGGGCCCCGGCATTCCGCCGGAAGCCAAGAAGCCGCAACAGCAAAGAGACAGGCAATTTTGCACCCCACGCCAATTCCAGAACTTAGGAGCAGACCCAGCTACCACTTCCAGCGGGGCCGCAAAAACCGCCAGGGAGAAAAAGTGACAAGAGCGGGGTTCGAACCCGCGCCTACGAATAGAAAGGAACTTGAGTCCTCCGCCTTAGACCACTCGGCCATCTTGCCATTAATGGCAGCAATACTTCATACAGAAAACTGTGCTGCAAATGTAAACGAGAAAACGCGAGAACGACGTTTTTTACGCGCCGCCCCCGCAACGAACAGCACTACAGCACTAGGGTAGTAAAAAAACAACAAAATACATATTTTGACAAAGAATGAAACTGTGTATTGTGTAGCTTTACCCGTTGTCACCATACCCAAGTGGTTACGGGGACTGACTAGAAATCAGTTGCGATCTCGCGCGCAGGTTCGAATCCTGCTGGTGACGTTTTTTTCCCTCCAATAAAAAATCCAAGTGCCAGAGAATCAAACCTTAATCTCAAGATAAAAATAAATGAATTGAAAAGAATAGTCATCCACTGCGCTATAACGGCAAAGCATTTCTCCACATGTGTTCTTATCTAAAATTTAGAATATATTGGCTTTTATTTTTTCCACAGCGCAGTTACGTTTCTCAACTCCACAATTGGGGTGCATGGTAAACGGTTACTTCAACCTTCAATTATCTGAAATTTCCCAAATGTCAATTTGGATCTCCCCGCCGATGGGAGGGGCGGGCCCCTAGGCCGGCTCCAAATCGGCACCCCGAAAAGCGTTTGCCGACCGGGCTTAAGCCGTTGCCGCAACCACCCCAACTTTTCTATCTTTCTGTTTCTTCCACATCATGAAGTTTGAGATGACATGGCATTCAGCACCGTAGCGCAGTGGAAGCGCGATGGGCTCATAACCCATAGGTCGTTGGATCGAAACCAATCGGTGCTTAGTTTTTTGGGGGTGGGGTTATTTTTTTGGCTTAGTTTTTTTGGTGAGATTACTTTTTTGGCTATATAATTGCCTATCGCTTCCTCGAGGGGTTTTACTGCCGTGTGGGGGAAATGTCTTTAACTTTCCGTGGGGTTCTCGTCGATTTGCGTCAACTTTGATCGTCCAATTAAACCTGGTCCATTTTTTCCGCGCTAAGACCCCAAATGATCAAAGGGACCTAGTCGAGAAGAGAGAAGGGAGACTCGCACTCAACGACGCCTTGGCTGACCACAGTTGAACAAGCCCAGTCAGCAAACGCTAGACAAGCCACATAGCCTGATGAAAACCAGGTTCAATAAGGTAAAATACAAGGCCGACCATATGGTACGTCTAGACCGCATGAAGCTGTGTGGCTTTAGAAGTAGCGAGCTGGGTGCCAAGAAAAGCTGCGAGAACATGAGTCGAGGTCATGATTTGCCCTCTTCAGTTTGGAGGAGCTCTTTTCCCGTCGCTTGGAAAAATCGTCCTCGCCTCCATCATCCTCAAGGGACTTCGAGAACAGCTGTCGCCACGGGGGACATCTTGTTTTCGACTGTTCATCCAACACCACAGGATAGCTGATATACAGGAGGAACAGAGCAGCTGGACATAGCGGATTCCGTGGAGCTAGCCTATCCAAGCTTATGATTCCACAAGTTTTTAGCAGCAGTTCTTACTCAGACACTGTCATGCACCACCCTGAGGCTCGGTCAGCTGTACTCCTGACGCGGATGGTGTAGCGCTGCAAAGCAGCTTAAGCTAACACGTGGGCAGAGTGGCGATCCTGTACGCGAAGTGATGACAAACAAGACGGTCTTCTTGACCACCACAGTTTGAGCTGACCCATCTTGACTGACTTGTCTTACTGAACTAGAAGAGAATTAAGAAGAGGTTTGTCATTTTTTTTATCTCTTAGTTTTATTGGTTTAAGACGGAAAAGAGAGACCAGTGATTCTGCGGAGTCGCATCCGAGGGATGCTCTAGACCGGCGAATAACTCGTCAAGTCGTACATCTCAATTGATGTGGAAAGGGCAGCTATCCCCATAGTTAGTGTTCAGAGGTCCAGCTGCCGTTTCTCACATAACGGGCACGCAGTAGAGACGAGAGGCGGAATCCCGAAGTCAGAGGGAAAGCGAATAGAAACATCACCTTCTCGGATGTCAACTCCAACCTTAACTCTCCCGCTATGTAAATGAAAATAAGACGTATATTCCGGTTTAAAAAGAGATTACAGACAATTTCATACAGATGGTTCAGCTCCACACCTCTTCTAATACCACGGTACCCATTTTCACCACGCTGAGCGACCACGATTGGATAGTGACCTGAGACCACCGCTATCCGAGAGGGTACGACGTTAAATACTCCTCCATGAGGTTCTGCAGCAGAAGGCGGATGGTGCGTGGTTCCACGTGAGCAGAAAAGCGGGAAAAGAAGGGCGTCGCAGCTCCTGAATCAGAATGGTCTCTACTCGGATTAACATCGTGAAGCCACCTCTGCTGCAGGATAGTGCCATTGCTGAAGCGCGCGACGGCCCCCCACCCTCCAGCCGAAGCATAATAACATCGTAATCCGCATCGTTGTACGTCGCCATTATTAGTCTGGTGTTTCCGCCTTTACCGCAGGGGGGATACGAGTGACCCGATCGTCCCAAAGTAAGCACCGCATAACACACCAGCGAAATAAGGGAAGCCAACGAACGAAAGGAAAAGTTGTCCGCCTTCGAGGCAGACAATAGTCCAAGTGATCGCTTGGGCGACAGCGACACCCCAACGTGCTACTGTTGGGAGAGTACAGAGTCGGTAGAATTCTCCACCAGGTCCTCGGAAGACAAAATTGTTGCGCACGCTAGGAGGCAGGGCAATAGTGTCAGAAGGCCTCAAAATCCAGTTGACACATATATTTACACGGCCGGATCCTCTAACGCTGGCTAAGAGAGATCATTGTATCTGTGAGCAGATCGTTTAATTTCCGGGAGCTCGTACTTCTTGATGGCCCCGTTGAGATGCGGTTCTGCGATGATTCTTTGTCGACCTTTTGATTCTCGCACTGTGAAAACACCATGACAGTCGCGAGGTAAGGGGTGGTGAATAGCCACCCGCGTTACAAGGTTCAACTTTCCCATAGCTGACGGCTAAGTCTAAATCATCACGCGTCAATGCGACCTTCTTGAGCGTTCGGGACGTAAACAAACCGCTGAAAGTACTAAGCTCCAAATACACTACGGCTCGTAATAAGTAGTCATGTGCAGTACAGCTGGCCGTCGGCATTGCCTTTACGGCATCCAAATCAACATGTGTAACGCGCTTCAGGTGAAGTGGCCAATGGTCCGGTAGGGGTAAAGATATAGGGGAGACCCTGTCGCCGTCGCATCTCAGCAGAGCTAGAGAACGCATTCGTCGATGCGCTAATCATTCCCGTTGGGAGCTACTCGACCGAGGTGTTCTGCCTGAGGTGGGCCCTGTAGACGTTGTCCTGAACCTGCACGTCCTCCGCGGTAGCTTGGTGGCCATATCCAATGTACCGGTGGAAAGTATCCAGGCGAGTGTGACCCGTCATCCTCATCATCTGCTGCTCCGGGAGCCTTCGATTCACCAGGTCCCTGACTGCTGAACTCTTGCGTATGGAGGGCAGACCCGCCGAGGACTTCGCACTCCTTGTCGCTGCCACGACTGTCTGCAACAATTGCGTTGCTTCCGGAAAAAGGCGTCTTTGAGGTCGTTCATTATTTGCCGCAGTGTGCTGAAATATGCTCGTTGTAGGACAAATTTGGTATCGAGTACAGCCCCCTGAAGCGGGCCGTTCGATCGTCCTCCAATCGTGCATGGGATCCAATGTGAAGGAATAGAGAGGGAGATACAAGAAATAATGTCTGTAGAAAAGATGTTCCACCCGGGCCTTTGTATCCATCACGCGCTCGTGAAGATCCGCCTCAGCGGAAGGGGGGGGTCAGATCGATCAAACATCGGCACCGGAAAACTCTGTTCTTCGGAAGGTAACGAAGAAGGATACCATCCAACTCTACATCCGACGTGCGGCCGTGAAGAAAGTCCCTCACAGCAGCTCCGGAGGATCTCCTACCGGTAGGGGCCCTTAGTTTCCCTGGCGCTTGACGGTTTGGCGGGGCTCCGGTGCAGGTTCACCGAGCGGGGCCGAGTCCTGGGCTTCCCCAGGCACGGTAGGAGCGGCGGTAACCGTAGGACGTGTTCCGGGCTCGTCCTTGGTAGCCCGACTGTTGTGGGGTACTGCGGGTAGAGCGTGGAACCATCGTCTTGAAATGACCCTTTTGAATCAAGTTCCGGACGTAGTCACCTAAGCCGTAGACCCTGGTCCGTGTTGTTGTTTAACCTAGTTAGAAATTCCTCCAGCTCGCTCAGGTCCACGGCTGCAACTTGGTTACCACTCGCGCCGCGTATCGGTGCGACGTACTCCCCACCCAACAGTGATGGGGCGACTTCGAAACGGTTCTCTACAGAGAAAAAGTTGCGTGGAGCACCTCCTACCAACTCCGCATTGGAGGGTTCAACGCTCTGAAGGAGGTCCTTGTTGAGGTTCGCTTCAGGCGTTGGAGGGTAGATCGGAAAGGAGGCCTTCGCCACACGAGAGGCGAGGAAGTAGCGCTTCATCGGCTCCTCCCGGAGGATCATCGCAGCATTGTGGGTACCCATGAGTTGAGTCGGCAGAATCCGCAGGATCAGGCTGGCCACGGAGAAGGCCCCAAACTCGTAGTCCTTCTGGAAGAGCAAGTGGCTCAGAAGCAACACGTCCACCGGGGCGAGGAGGCCCAGACGTGCGGCTTCAATCGCGCGCTTCCGCAGTGACGCCCATCTGTCACTGGCGGTGAACGCCTCACAGATGCTCTCCCAGCTTTGGAAAGACTGGGAGATGTCTTTTGCCCAGGTGTAGGTCTGGGTAACCTCCTTGCTGCGCAGCTCTGTCGAGGTCCACTCCTGCAGGAAGGTCTCTTTGCGGGACGGTGCCTTTGGTGGAGCCAGACCGGCCCCGAGGTTGGCCAAAAGTATCTTCTCCCTTTCTTCCTTGACGCGTTCTTCACTGAGATCGAGGGCCTCCGCCGTAGTTTTCAAAAGGGCCAGAGAAAGTTCCGTCGCCTCCACTCGATCCTCTGGTAAGGACTGACGAAGGGCAGCCGGCAGCTCGAATAGGGCAGCTACGTACTTTGAAGGGGGAGGAGGGGTTGGATTCGCAGATGGCGGGAGGAGAACCTCCCCAACAGCTGAAAGGTTCTGAGTCATTTACTTGAAAATAACTTGAAAATCGAAAAACAAATGAATGCCACCTGTTAGAAGAGAAGAAAAGGGAAATAATAAAACTTACTTTGTTAGTTTCAACCAATGCACAGCGTGAACGACACGACTAATCAAACGATTACGTATGCGTAGCTGGTGGGGAGCCTGATAAAGCACGATAAACACGTTTGCGCTTTCGAGCTGTACGTACTTGGTGCCTGCGTATGTCTTGTGTGTGTGCCGCTTAGACACTCTAAGCGTGCTAAGAGACGACGGTAGCGAAAGATTGAGAGTGAATGACGATACAACACACTTCGGGGTAAGCGCTAGTCCTAGTTCAGAGTAATCTGATCCGACCAGGACTTTCGAAGCACAAGAGCGCGCCACGCCATTCGGCAGGCACGCTTCCAACAGACACAAAGAAGAGAACTTCCACGCACCAAAGCGCACTATGAGACGCCAAACCAAGATTGGAAGAGGATACTCGTTGAACAGGCTATTTGAGTACGTCTATGGCCTGTGATACTATAAAGGCGTACTACGTCAGCGGTCCTTGAAACCCGGCTGACACTCTCTCACGGAGTAGAGTCCGACAACCGAGAGATTGTGGTGAAGCCAGCAACACGCTTGAGAACTTTCCATACTCGTTGTGGTGTCGTGTGGAGCAGTAACGAAGTTCGCGTCAGCGTACCCATCCATGAAAACTGAGGGGGTTGCGTGGCATTAAGAGCAGAAAAATCTGAAAATAATAACCGCTTGTAATAACTAAAAATCTGTAAAGGCGAGATCCTCTAACGTAAAGAGTAACATCTTTTCGGCTTCTTCAAGTCGAAAGGGTTTTGCTTACATTGAAGATTCTTAAAAACATTGAGTTTTAGGAAATGGCAATGGAAACGCTTAGCAGTCGATCGAATATCTACTGTTTCCGTATTTTCAGCACATTATTGTTTTTTTTTTTTTTTTTGCTTGCTAATTAGCAGCTAAAATATCAACTTTCATCTATTAAAAGAAAATACGAAAGGACAGAAAGAAAAAAGGAAAAGGAGAGGATTCATTCAAATCGACCAATACCAGAATTGATGCTTTTTGCTTCTGTAAAAGTAACTAGAGGCGTACTCCTCCTTTTCTGTTGTATTGCTTATTGGTTTCTAAAACGCATAAGTTCCCGACTGCTCTCCGTCAATTCTTCTCTACTAGGCTTATCCAATGCTGTGTTGTTGTTGTTTTGGGGTGTGTACGAAAAATCAAAAAAAACACAAGTGAGATACAAATTACAGGGAAGGAGGCGTGCTTGAATGCATCCTTTCCTTGTGGGAAGTTCAAAAAAGAAAGAGGTTCCAAGCCTCCGTATCGCATGTAAAAAATATATTCGGCCACATAAACCGATGGCATTAAAAGGGAATAAGGGAATGAGAGAATTACAACTTCGAAAACAGTGAAGTAATTTAGGAGAATTCTTGAATCAAAATAGCTTTTTATTTTTGTTTTAATTTGTTTCTCTATACAAGAAATAAAAGTTTTTCTTTTTTCTTAGTCAGAAAAAACTCTATAATACTTACATCCTCAAGCAAAACCTGAATTGAAACTAAGAAAATAACAGCCATATAAAAATAATAGCCTTGCACACACAAAGCCCTTAAAGTGCGCGACATTACTACTGGATGGCATGATGCTGCTCTAGAAGTGCAGTGGCCTGCTGCTGTTGATGAATATTGCGAGTGACACCATCTTGAGGGTAACTTTGTGGATTGCGGTTGAGTAGCTGATCCATAGTGGCGGGGAGGGTGCGTGGCCGCATGCTGTCTACGGGGCGGTTACAACCTAAGCACCGATACCCTTTGAAGCCCATCAGGCCATCGGCAGCCGCCTTGCCACCGCCCTCTTCCTCAATGAGCTGCTGAAGACGAGAAATGTCCTGCTTGGTGGCCTTTCCGTCAATCATATCGCGGAGGATATTCAAAGACTTGTCTAACGTATCGATCAATCCAGCATTCGTGGCGTTCAGCACCTGTTCCACCTCGCGCATCAGCCGCTCCAGGGCATTCTCCACATAGTCACGTTCGGCCTTGTTGGCGACTAACGTGGCGTCGGCCTTGCGATGATCCAGCTGACGCACAAACTCCATCAAATTGTTCATTTCTTCCCTCGCATTCTCCTTGTCTGCGTTTGCATTCTTCATCTGCGTCAGAAGCTGCTGCTGAAGCTCCTGGAAGAGCCGCTTCGATTCGCCCGCATCGCCACCTTCGCCTTCAATGGTCAGACGTCCAGCGTCACGCTTGGCGTTAAGGTCCATCAGACGTTTCATGTTTTGGAGATCATCCCGCAGACGCTGGAGCGCGTTCCGGTCCGCCTTCTCGTCCTCCATCCGCTTGATCTCCGCGTCTGAGTTGTCCATCCGATCATTCATCTCCTCCAGGCGGCGCCACAAGTCATCGGAGAGTTGCAGCGCCGCAGCGTTGATGCCATCCGCGCCGCTTTCCCCAGCTGTGCCGCCCTCCCCATTCACGCCAGGGGCGAAGCCCACACGCTGGGTCTTGTCCTCCAAGCGACGGGCCGTGCGCTCCGTGCGTTGGAGACGCTCACGCATCTCATCGAGGTCGCGCTGCAGTTTCTTGAGCTGTTGTTGGACATCTCCGAATTCGGCACTCCAGTCCTTGACACCACTACGGTATAAGTCGTCCAGCTGCTTCTCGAGGCTCTTCACGGTGCCGGCCAATATACCAAACTGGGCAGGGTTGATGTCCGTGGTGCCGTCCGCGACATCCATAATGCCATTTATCTTCTCTTGCACACGCTCGTTCTGCTTCTCCATCGCGCTAACGATTTTCTCGAGCTCACGAATCTTGTCGTTGTTATCGGTCAAGCTCTTCACGGCGTCAATGTCGTCCGCTGTCAGTGCGCCAGCGTTGCGGATGTGGTCGCGGAGCTGCGCCTCATCCTTCTCGTTCCAGTCGCCCTCGCCCTCGCCGCCTTTACCACCCTTGCGGCCCTTCCCGAGTCCGCTGGTTTCGGAGGCTTCCGAACCATTCATCGTGCGAAGCAGGTCGACGTCGCTGTGCAAGCCCTTCATCTCGGCTAAAATCTCGGCCACCACACGGTTCAGGTAAGAAATATCGTCCCCATCGCGACGCAGCTTGTCAAACACCGAACCGCTCTGGCTTCCGCCGAAGGAGCGGCGGCTGGGGCTCATGGCCGTGGAGGACTCCGCACTGCGAGCACCTTCTCGGTCGTCGCGAGAGCGTCCAGACCCGGCGCGCTTCTGTGTCGAGGTGGAGGTGGGGCGGCTACGGCCCCCTTTGCCCGACACGCGGCTGCTGCGCCGCTTCGGCTCGCGGTCCTTCTTGCTGCTCGCAGAGCCGCCGGGGCGGGACGAGGTCAGGCTCTTGTCCCCCGACTCTGTCCCCCGGGGCTCGCCGCTCTCCAGTTCGGTGCCAGACTCGCCCTTGCTGCGGCCGAAGGACTCGCTGTTCGTTCGGTCTACCGGTGCGCCGCTGGTGGTGGACTCACCCGGTGCCTCACCCCCATCGCCTTCCTCCGCGTGGAGTTCCTCGCCTCCCTTGCCGGCGTCGTCATCAGCAGCATCGTCATCACCGCCCTGATGTTCGCCTTCGCTATCGCCGATGCTGAGGTGACTTTTCTTGCTCTGGCTCGCACTGTTGGGCTTGCTGCTTTGGCTGCTGCCTTCGCGTCCACTGGAGTTGTTAGCCCGCTCACCGCCATCCTCTTCCTCAGCGTGTTGACCCTCGACAGCTTCTCCGTCCTCCTCGTTGTCCTCCTCATCACCATCGTTGGATTCCTCGTCCTCCACCTCCACCGGCAGGGTCTCGCGGGCCTTGTCCAGGATGGACTCACCGGCTTCTTGATCCTGTCTTTTGCTCCCCGCAGAGGACAAGGTGGGGCTCTTGCGGTCGTTCTCTTCCTTCTCCTTTCGGGCATGGTAGAACTGTTCAATGGTCGGGCGGTGGTGGTCGTTCTTAAGGTCGCCAATCAGGTCCCCGAGGCGCTCCAGCTCCTCCCAGATCGCATCGTGGTTGTCCTTCTCTTCGGCGTCCTTGCGGAGAAGCTTGCTCAGCGCATCCTGCAGGTCCCGAATCTGCTGTGTCTTCACTTGGTTGTCGCCCTCAAGATGGCGAACGCGCTTCAAGATTCGTTCCAAGTTCAAGCGCAGCGGCTGGAAGCTCATGTTGAGGTCAATCAGGTTGCTGAGATCGACCTCCACTTCCTCGTCCATCACATCGAAGGGAAGGTTGTCAGACATGATTCAGCAAATGTATTCCCGTTCCTTGGCTTGTGCTGTTCTATAACAAAGATTCAGTTCTCTTTTTTAGTTTAGTAGAGTAAAAAAGAAGAAAAGCCAGTCGGGAATAATTTAAATACACTAGGCAGGAGAGAAAAAAATATGTACAAGAAGAAAAAGAATCGCGCCAAAACCTTTTTTTCTGTAACCGAGAAAAAAAAAAAGAAGAAGAAAGAAAGAGAGAGAGAGAGAGATGTGAAGCGAAACATAAGGAGTGCTGGCCACAGAACTGAGAAATCCAGAGGAGTCCAAAAAGAAAAAGATCCGGTTAGTTAGATAGATGTGATATCATATTGAACAGAACCGCCAAAACACTGTTTTCCCTATTTTCGATGCTCTTGTGAACGTACCTGTGAGCAGAAGAACTCAGACTCCCGAGGAAGAAACATATTTCGAACAAAATCTTCACTGGAACGGATCGACTTTACTATCCACTGATTCTGCCCCATATTTTCTTTTTCTTTTTTTTTGAGATTAATTATGTGATAGACTTTCCTTTTCGTAAGGGAGAGCATTTTGTTCAGTACAGTAGGTCATCACAGCTCTTCTACTTCATTTTCTCTTGTTGTTTTTTTTTCTATCGTCGAGCAAATACAAGAATAATAATAAAAAAATAGCCACTCTCCTTCTCTCTTCACTTATTGAACCTCTTTGGTGTGCATCGTGCACCACTCTACTTGGTGGCAGCAGCGGAACTCGTTGTGGCGGCCACACTTCGGATTCGCCGAGGAAGCAGCTCCCTGACGTCCGCAGCCTTTCTCAACTCCGACTGCACGAATTCCAGGAGCCGTGGTATGGCGGCCTTATCATTGATCCCATGATCCTGGCAGGAGTCCATCCAGAGAAAGTTTGCAGCGTCATGCTTCGCCTTGCTCGGTGTGTCATCGATCAGCACCGTGTTCTGCGGCGTGGCGAGGCCGGGAAAGGCGGCGTAGACCCTCGACAAATCCTTCACGGTCGCGTGAGAGTCCTCGCGAATTATGGCGTTACTGCGGCGAAACTCGTCCGGTTGGGTGTGCTCGCGAGTCCAAATGAACTCGAACTTTACAGGGCTCTGAAAGGCGGGGTTGGCGGGTGCTCCACTGAGCGCAGAGGGGAGCCCCGCACCGCCACTCGAGGCACTGCCACTGGGTTTTCGGCGACTGAAGCGGCCTTTGCTCGCCTCTGCCGCGGCTTCGTCGTTGGTGTCGGAAGAGGTCACTGCGGCCTCGCCGTTCGAACCGAACTGCTCGGGCAACATTTTCCTCCACACGCTCTCGTTGTGGAACACCGCTTCTGTCATCGCTTTGGTGTTGCGTGCGGTTGTGGAGCTCCAGATGGCGAGGTGGCAGGTCTTCTGCAGCTCCAGCAGTGTCGAGAGCATCTCGTGCCGCAGCCACACACGAGTGAGGCCCACCGTGAGATGAGGGTCCGGCATGCCGTTGGGGATGTTACGGACGTGAAGGCGCTCCACCAGTGTCCCACGCAGGCCAAATATGAGGAAAGGCTTCATGAAAGAGGTGATTGTAATGTTTATCAATACAGTGTTCGTGGAAGAAAAAATGTGTGACTTCTGTGAAAAAGATGAAGTGTTGTTAAATGCGAAGTATAAATTAGTGACGATGTGTGTATGTATTTTAATTCTTTATATTTTATGTTTGAATCACAATTATGCCTCACTTATTGGAAAAAAAAAAAGGAGGTAAGACAGGGAATAGGATAGGAGAGAAAGAAAATAATAATGAAAGAGAAATAGAGCAAACAACAGATATTCAAAGCAGCAATAAAAAGTACGTTTGTCTGCAGAATCGTTCGAACGGCAGCAGATCCACAAGAGTGACTAGAACTTGAACTATCACAAGAGAATGTGTTAAGGTTTTTTCACTGTTGTACCCACCAAGATAAAGTGAGAGTTATTGAATTATGTATTAATCAGTGATTGTTATTATTACCAGAGTTTAAAAGCGAATGTCACATCCATATGAAATACTTTAAAAATGAATGATAATGTAATCGATAAAAAAATAATTGAGAAGAAGTTCGCAGTCGTTACACCAGTCAACCGCCGCTTGACTGGTGTAACGACTTTCCTTGTGTATCAGTGCTAGGGAGAGAGCCCCTCATTACCCCAGAAATATATCCTCATAGTCAGTGAAATCGTAGCCGCAGAAAGAGCGTCACCCATCGGATAGCTAATCCGAGAGAGTTCGGAGAGCCAGGAATGCAATGAAGAGCAACGGTACTTGGAGGTGCTCCTTACGAGAGTTGGCTTAGTTCGGTATTCTTTTCTTTCTTTCGTTTGTTGTTTCTGCTTGTTTGCGTCTTTCTTCAATTCGATAATTATTTTTTTTCTTTCAGATGTCCTTAGCGCCAAAATAACAGCTGTGGTGCATAAGGCTCCATCCATGACTCAAACTCCTGGCGCTTGAACTGCAAGTCAGGCAGCCCCATGAGGAATAACGCTACCAGCGCTGCACAGGCAAGGTAGAAGAAGCTATTAATCACCAGCGATGTCAAGCGGTACGTCACAGTGGAGCAATTCACCGCAGAGAATGAGCTCCTTGTCAGGGCCTCACGAGCGCACCGCCGCTTCGCGGGAGTGACAATGGTAAAGTACAGCGAGATCCATATCACAAAGCTGGCGATAGCAACCATCCACGGGAGCACGACGTGAAGAGGCATCAAGGGCTCCACGAAGTAGCCTCCATTGCGGATCATTCGGGTGAGCAGCACGCACTCCACTGCCATACCGAGAATAGTGATGCAGGCGGTGGTGCCGAGCGTAGTCACTTTGGGATTCACCATAAACTCATAGTACTCCCGTACGGCGGGGACGGAGAGAAGGGCCCAGAAGGACATGCGCGCCGTCACGAATGGGTGCTCAGGATCTAACTTCAGCATCGCTTTAGAGGTGAATGTGTTAGTGTCTTGAATAAGTACTAACACTAACAAGAGTGAAACGTAGGTGAAACGTTTAAAGCTCTGAAATACATTCCATTCATACAACTCCACCTGTTCAGGGAAGATGGAGCACACGATGCCTTGATACAATCGCCCAAGGATGCCCCTCTCTCCATTGGTTCCGCGACGCTTTATAGCGTTCCTGCCACGCTTCTTGTGTCCGTCTGTCTCCTGCAGCTCTTCCTCCTGTCCTTTAGTCTTCGAAATAAAACAATATTCCATTGCGTGCGCTGACTTCAGCAACCAAGCACCCACCAGCGTCCCACCCCCGTTGCAAAGTAATACGTCGAGCAACAAGTGATCCCACCAGCACTCCATGAAGTTAGGGAGCACGTGCTGAAAAGTAATCTCTACAATTTCAAAGCCCACGGATACACAGGTGACCAAACGCCAGTCTCGAAGAATGATCATTTTGACCACGTAGCCAAAGAAGTGCGCTGCAACGAAGGAGTCACACGAGCCTAAGAAGTGAAACCAGTTGTCCTCTGTGAAAAGCCGGCAGTCTTCCGCATATGCCTTCTCAGGCAATTGGTCCGGCACCGTTGGGTCGAGCCATTTGATCATCTTGTACGGCATATTGTCTCCTTGAAATAGGACAAACACCAGACCTAACGTATAAAGTAGGCCCATGGAAAGCATCATTCTCCAGATAGCGGGATGTGGCCTCGTGAGCAGTGTATTAGGAAAGTAAATACCACCGATTGTTACCATCGTCACCGCTGCGGCGGAGAGCCCGAGACGAAAGTAAGCATCTTCCAGTGCTGCGGGATCGTGAGTGAGGTTTACTGCCTTCGGCAGATAGTAGAAGCGCTGCATGAGGAGGGCAATCATGCAGCACACCCCTACCACTATCACTGGCATGTGATGGTATCGACTCTGTGGTACTGAAGACTGCAAAGTATGAGATGCAAGACCTTTCACCTTTTTCGCGGATTGCGCTGCAGTGGCAGAGTTCAGGGACTTTGCCACTTCCTGGCGTCCGCTCTCCTCCTGATTGGGATGAGAACTTTTTCTCTTTCGTCCCATAGTTCAGCGATGCTAGTTTTGCCTGAATATGTAAATGTTATATTTGGAAGCACAGAAGCCTGTTGAAAATCTTTTATCTGAAGCCTTTTTTATGAAAGTCTAATACGTTCAGCTTGCGTCACTATTTCTTATCTCATTTTTAATCCACTCAGTATAGATAGATTCAAATGCCAAAAAAAAAGGAAGCAATGATCAATTAGACATTAGAGAAAAACACTCTTCTAGAATTCACTGATATTGCTCTGTACAGATTCAAAAATACATCGCGAAATCGTAACAGTTTTCTTCGTCCAACGGTTACTTAAAATAATAATAAACTTTTACCTTACGTTGTTGTTGATTGTTGTTTTACTTTCAGTAGTTCCATTTTATTTTTTTCTGTACGCCATCCTGCCCATATGGGTTGAATTTAATTTCTTCGAGTGACGTATGTCATACGCATGTCATCCTGTGCTCTACGTCCTCATTTTTTTTCTTTTAAAAATGTGTCAAAAAAAAAAAAATTCTCTCAATTTTCAATTTTCTCAGATATTACTCCAATTTACTACGCAAGTTTCAACAAAAACAACAAAAGTGATATTAATGCATCCATAAATATTATGCTTTAACAAATACTAACACAAAATTGTAGGAATGGTGCCTTATTTTCGTTATTACTATTAATATTATTAATATGGAAAATGAACATTTTATTGATTATTTTTCTTTAAAGGTTTTGAAAAAAAAAAATGACTATTTTATATTTATAGATGGTGGCAGCTAGTATGTCCGGCATCGTCTAGTTTTAACTTCTGGGTTAATTAAGACTTCGTTGTTAGTAGGATTTTCTCTTAAGAAAGTAATTAAATATAAAAGTAACAAACAACAAAAGAGTCGAAACCAATAAAAGATTTTATTCTTAAAATTCAAGAGTGATCGTTCATCAACGAAAATCAATATGATAATATAAAGAATAATCAACGGTAAAGCAGTAAGAAATAGGTGGATATATTTTCCTACCAATAAAATATGCAAAATGCCAATAATTAATAATTTCAGCTCAATATTAAATATGATTAATCAATAGTTAGATGCAAAGTAATAAATAAAAGTTTTTTAAATCATTCATTACATAAACAACAGCTGTCATTAATAGTTGGCAGACTGAGACTTTAGAAAAAAAAAAAAAGCACAAAAAACTGTTAGGCAATCTTATTTATGAGACATTTCTATGTAGAAGTATCAATTGAATTCCTTTTTAGATAATTAAAATTAGCTAATTTTAATACTTTAAAAATATTAATAATAAGTGAAGTACAGCAAATATAATTAATAAATAATAAATATCAATCATGATAATTCTCTATTCATTGATTGGGTTAATATAAATTAACAGTAACAATAATAATAATAGCAATACGCCTAATACAATAAATAATAAATTACTAACAGATTCATAAAAGAAAATGAAAGTTAGATCTGTCAATTCGATATCATATATTACTCTAAATAAATTGAAGCGCATGTGCTTATGTATATACCACTTTTAATTCTAAAGGTATAAACCAAAGCAATAAAATTTCAATAAAAAACAAAAAATACTTTTGATATAACTACAAATGTTTAACCCTTTATTTTTTTTTCGTTTGAAAGGGAACTTAAATTACTGAATTGAATTCGTTTACGTTTCGGAAGAAATCGTGCAGTCATCAGAAAAAAAATCAACTTTCCCAAGAATCCATTCATTGAATTATGCTGCTTGTTTTTTGGCGCCCCCCAAAGGAATACGCATATCACCCCACTCTACTGGGGAAAGAGACTTTTTCTTTATTTTTATACATTCATTTTTCCACATACCATTTATGGTTATCTAAAAAAAGCCGGAGAGTTTGAATTATTTTGGCTATAATTTTCTTTTTAATGGTTATTAATTGTCGCTTACTTATATTCTTCACAGCAGTTGGAGCGTTCTGAGAAGAGTGTTCCCCCATAAACCCTTTTTGTCTTCCATCCAAACTTCGGCGCTGGAACACCCGCTTCACTTCGTTTCATAGCAATTTCTTTGTGGAATGGACAGCAGCCCTCGCCGCCGCCCCAATAAGCTTATAAGATGCTATTATTGTCACCGCCCCCGTCTTAAATCATTTTTTTTTAACTCAAGGACTTACGGTTCAGCCCATATACATTGTTTGTCTATCCGTTTTCACAAATGGGTTTTTCATTTATAGTAGAACCGCTGACACTAAATTTTCCTAATAGAAATGGAAATAGACACCCACGCGTGCCCCTAGATGAAGCCCCGGGCC